>JAODAL010035943.1:0-42326 GCA_025379985.1 Phyllomedusa bahiana
TATAGATTCTGCTGGTTTGGATTATCCGATATGTGGCATCTCAGCAATACAGAATTCCAGTTAGTGCAGGTGCGGTTTTAAAAGATACGGGTATTGTCTGCATGTTATGGCTTCTGATGGTGAAGAGTATTTGATAATCTGGAAGCACAGTAGTTACAGGGATGCCGGATAATCAGACTTTGCATCCAACAATCGGATTCTTTCCATCACTTTCTCTCTCTTTCTCGCTCTGATAGATATTGGTGCTCGCTGTGTGTTCTCTGTATCGACCTCTCCTGGATTTTCGTTTTTTTCGCATTCTCCATTTGATTTTTTTGTTCATAAATCGTTTTTCTCAGCCCTTCGGTTGTATTTTTTGGGGCAAAAGCAGTCTGTGTGTAACTTCTGCTTCCCGGGTCAGGATTTGTCTTGGCAGAAGAGAAGTGGAGAGGATCTAGTGCAGCAATGAGGGGCTGAAATTTCGGGCAGATACTTGTACCCGGTGATGGGGATCATAGGGGTGACACAATACGTAATACAGGCAGATACGTTGTATCCTGGTGATGGGGATACATAGCGGTGACACATAGTGACTGTAATACAGGTGGATACATTGTATCCTGATGAAAGGGATACATACGAAGAGAAACAAAAGCGATGTCCAGTCTCGAGGTAAACAATGGAGAGACCACACATCAATAGAAAGATCTCTTACCAGGAAGCAACAAAGGGAAAGGGAGAGGAATAAACAACTAACATCTCAGCAAAAAAGGGGGAGGACCCAACCCAAAAACAAAACAAAAAGGCGAGAAAAAAAAAAGAGGAAATAGAATTTAACTGATCTTGACAATAATGAAAATAATGTAACAAACACCACAATTCTAACAGAAGCACAAATTTCAGTTTAAAAAAAGGTCTTAATTTCACACCCACTAGGGATTTAAAATTTTTTGAAATCATGCGGGACTTTAATAAATTCAAAAGGGACGCGACATAAAAAAAAAATTTTGAAGAACACTAAAGACCCAGCATTAAAAATTTAAAAAAAGACCTACAC
Source organism: Phyllomedusa bahiana (assembly GCA_025379985.1). Lineage (NCBI taxonomy): Eukaryota > Metazoa > Chordata > Amphibia > Anura > Hylidae > Phyllomedusa > Phyllomedusa bahiana. Next base: position 1,037 of record JAODAL010035943.1, read on the forward strand.
ATCCAAATAACTGAATAATGAATACGCTGATAGATGTTCAATAACACTAGCCCTTATTACCCTAAAAAAACGGAAGAAAATGAAAACGAAAAAAAATATATGTGATCATATTAAAATTAAAAAGGGTAACCCCTCATTTTATCCCTAAAATCCGCTCAGGCTAGGGGATGCTTTCCAGGCCACTATGGAGCGAGATCTAAAAAAATTTAAATAAATGAAAAAAATTTTGTATAATATATTAAAAAAAAAAATATAACATAAGTATAAAAAAAACAACAAAAAAAGAACTAAAGGAAAGATAACTGGATAAAAAGAAAGCATAAGGGGGGGCAACCGTTATAAGGGATTCGCTTGTATAAACAATTATGATGAATACTTAAACGACAAAAATACCTACCGGAAAATTTAAAAAGATAACCCAGTAGTGCATTCCCAAAAAAAAATTTCTTAATTTTTTTTTAGAGGAGGGAAACTCTGGGGGCCATAGATAGAAAATAAAAAATATTTGGAAATAAAGGAACCACAAACCCCTTTTTTCTATGGTATCCCCAAAGATACACAAAAAGGGAATTCCCTCCGGGATTAAGACCGATTGTATCATTTGGGAATATTATACAGAGAAACTAAGCACTTTTGTTATAGTTATCTACCCTTAGTACAAACATCCCCGGGATATTTAAAAACAGCAAAAGGGTCTGCGGGGCATTTCAGGATTTCACATAGTCGCCCAACTACCAGGGCGGTTTAGATTATTTGGGGTCTTTTACTCAAAATACCTCAGGAACAGCTGTTGCCACCCTACAAACCATTTTAAATAAATACAGCCAATACGTGAGGATTAAAAATTATTCCTATTGGAGAGGTGGATTTCCCATGAAACACATTACTTTAAATTTGATGGCAATTACATTTCAAGCATGGGAGTACCCAGGGGGGCTATTCCCCCATCCATCGCGAACCTCTACATGGCGGGTGGGGAAAAACAGCAATTTTTGACTTTGGTAACCCATTTGGAAACTGAAAGCTCTGGTATGGGCGCACACGTGACCTCTTGATTGTTTGGGGTCGCGATGTGGCGCCCAAACCCGGGGAGTTTATGGAATATGTTTAATTCTAAGCCTAACCTGAATTCACGCATGTATGGGACAAAAAAAATTTTCCTTTTTTGGATTCCTTTAAAGAGGGGGATACCACACCTCAAGGGAACACCTCTTATATCGAAACCCACCAGGGGAAAAAGCAATTTTGGGGGCAGAAAGCACCATTTCCAAACACCCCCCAAGCCATCCACCTGGGTGAATTCATAGGGGCGAGAAGGGCATCCAAAAATTTATGATGTTTAAAAAAGAAAAAATAAACACATAAATAGATAAAAGATAGGGGTTTTTATAAAAAACACAATAAATAAGCATTTTGGAAAAACAGGATAAAAAAAAAAAAACATGATTTTTTATTAACAAATTTTGGGGGGAGGAAAGAAAAAATCTAAAAAAAACAAAAACAAAAACAAAAATCGGGTCTTTTCTACCCCATATAATACTACTTTGAAAAAAAAAAAAAAATATTCAAAAAAACTCAAAAAACTTAGACAGCAATGTATGGCTAAAATTTTAGAGGAAGGGGTCAGATGTTACCAAAAGAAATACCCCAAGGTAATAAAATCTCACCAGTTTTTAAAAAAGCCAAAAAAATAAAAAAATTTTGGCTTTCGAAAAAAGGCTTTCTTCCCATCGGAGGACCAGAAAAATATGTGCAAATATGCACACAAAACAAAAACCTTCAAAAAAAACCAAAGGACATCAAAAAGAATTAATATAAAAATTCATTAATTGTACCGGACCACATCGTCTATGGTTTCAATGTAAAACATGTGTAAATTATATATAGGATGCAGCCTAAAAATTTGAAAACTAAAAGCGAGCATTTTAACAACACAAAAAAGGGCACACACCAAAACAGGGGCAGCAAAGCTTTCACAAAGAACATGCGGGTGATGTAAGCATCTATCCTTTTTTGGCATGAAAGAATAGAATGGGCCCAAAAAGGTGGAGACTGGGAAAAGAAAGGTCAATTCGAGAACCTTCGGATTCTGGGGGCTGCAAACCAGAAACCCCGGGTTAAATCTCCTAACGACCTACATACCACAACCCCTATAACACCATCAACCCCCTTAAAACCTTTTTCATAAAAGTAACATAGATGTAAAAAAGATAAGAGGGTTAAGCAAAAATTAAAAAATTTTTTAGAATTTTTTTTAATCAACATGTATACCCACTATGTATTGAAGAGGAAATGACGATCGTTTCATGACGTCATTCCCATTTAATCTTTTCATTTGAGTGTTACCTCACGCTGTGAACAAGGAGTGGAATTGCTCCTGAAACGCAGGCTTCACGCCACTCTTTTTTATACCCTCTGCACCCCCTATATTAAAAAAAAACTCTCCATTGTTTACCCGAACTGGACATCGCTTTTGTTTCTCTTCGTAGATTCATTCCGCAACTAGGACGAATTTTCCACCAAGTTGAAAGGCAATCACTGGGTGACCCGGGGCACTTCTGCAATCAAGGTGACTGACATCCTACATTTTTAAAGGGGAACATAGCATGACCTGAATTTTTGTAATACATGCGAAACAGTACCTGGTATGGGGATACATAGCGGTGACAAATAATGAAGTAATACAGGGGAAACATTGGGATCCTGGGATGGGGGTTGGGGGGGGGCAGGAAAAGACTGTAATACAGGGAATACAAATTTATCCTGATGAGGGGATACATAGCGGGGACACTGAATGACTGTAAACAGGTGGGTACATTGTTTTCCCGAGGAAAAAATACATACAGGACACTGAAAGGTTTTTAATACAGCGGATACATTGTACCTGTTTATGGGGGATACATAGCGGTGACAAAAAATGAAGTAATACGCGGATACATTTTTTCGTTGATGGGGGTACAAAACGTGCAAAAAAGACTGTAAACAGGCAGATACATTGTATCCTGGGGTGGGGAACATAGCGGGGACACTGAATGGGGTTTTAAACAGGCAGATCATTGTATCCTGGTGATTGGGGAAAATAGCATGACCTGAAAGACGTAATACAGGGGGAAACATTGTTCCGAGATGGGATACATACGGGGACAAATAATACTTTTAAAACAGGGGATACAAATTACCCGGGATGGGGGTACATACGGTGACCTGAATTGTTTAATACACGGAACATTGTATCCTGGGATGGGAAACATAGCGGGGGGACACTGAATGCTGTAATACAGGGGGGAAAAAATTGTTTCGTGATGATGGGGATACAACGGTGACACTGAAGACAAAAAAAGGCGGATCTTGTATCCTGGTGATGGGGGAAAATCGGGACACGAATGACGTAATACAGGCGGATACTTGTAAAACCCGATGATGGGGATCATAGCGGTTTACACGAAGGTTGAAATACAGGCAATACATTGTACCTGGTGATTTGGGGGAAAAAGCGGGGACACAATGACGTAAACGGCGGATCATTGTTTCAAAGGTGAGGGGGGAAAATAACGGTGACAATGAATGGCTTTAATACGGGGGATACATTGAAACCTGTGATGGGAACATACGGTGCCCAAAAAATGATTTAATACAGGGAGATACATTTTATCCGGGGATGGGGAACAAGCGGTGACACTGAATGGTTGTAATACAGGCGGATACATTGTATCCTGGTGATGGGAACAACATGACACAAAGAAGGTTTTTAATCGGGGGGATACATTTATCCTGGTGATGGGGATACATAGCAGTGACACTGAATGAATGGTTGTAATACAGGCGGATACATTGTTTCGTGGTGATGGGGATCATACGGGAAAAATGAAAGGAATTACAGCGAACATTTATCCTGAGATGGGGAACATGCGGTGAAAAACTGAAAAGGTTTTAATACAGGCGGAACATTTTACCGGGATGGGATACATAGCATGAACTAATGAATGGTTGTAAAAAAGGCGATACATTGTTTCGTGTGAAAGGGGGAAAAAAGCGTAACGAATGGGGTTTAAAACAGGGGAACATTGTATCCGATATGGGGATACTAGCGGGGCCTGAATTGGTTGTAAAACAGGGGATACATTGTATCCTGGTGATGGGGATACATAGCAGTGACACTGAATGAATGGTTGTAATACAGGCGGATACATTGTTTCGTGGTGATGGGGATACATAGCGGTAACAATGAATGGCTGTAATACAGGCGGATACATTGTATCCTGATGATGGGGATACATAGCGGTGACACTGAATGGTTGTAATACAGGCGGATACATTGTATCCTGGTGATGGGGATACATAGCGGTGACACTGAATGACTGTAATACAGGCGGATACATTGTTTCCTGGTGATGGGGATACATAGCAGTGACACTGAATGGTTGTAATACATGCAGATACATTGTAGCCTGGTGATGGGGATACATAGCGGTGACAAATAATGACTGTAATACAGGCAGATACATTGTATCCTGGTGATGGGGATACATAGCGGTGACACTGAATGACTGTAATACAGGCGGATACATTGTATCCTGGTGATGGGGATACATAGCGGTGACACTGAATGAATGGTTGTAATACAGGCGGATACATTGTATCCTGATTTTGGGAAGACATAGTGGTGACACTGAATGAAAACACTTTGTTTTCTGAGGTTCTGCTATACAAGTCTGTCAATGAACTCCCACAAGATCAGCTCACCCCTCTACTGAAATACTCTGTGCTCCTGGAATGATTTTACTCTTTCCAATATACAGCACTTAGTTTGTGACTTGCCATAACATTAAAAAAACTTTGAGACTCTCGGTTCACATATCATGATCAGAACATGTTTAAGCTGCCCACGACTTCAACGTGGTCTCAAATCGGGCATTTCCATCCTTTTTTACCTCTCAATCGAGCCAAAACAGGCCTCCACTGGGTCACCGACCTCCATTATTCAAGAGAAAAAAATAAAAAACACCCAACCTGCAAAAGCTGCCCCTTTTTATACACCTTGAGAGTCGGGGGGGACAGAAAACCAAAATGGAAGCACCCCTTTTCCCTTTTATATAGGGTTTAAAACATTACAACCAAGTATAACTTGTTTTTCTGCCCACAAAAACTTCTGAAAAAACTATGCAAACCGGGTGCCACTGGCGGGCGCGGCACACTGTAATTTTTACATTACACACCAAACCGCCGCCAGCGCACTTTCTGCAAAAAAAGGGAATACACTACGTCGAAATCCCCAAAGAAGCATTTATGCTATCATCATACATGAAAAAACTTTTTAACTCTCTTCACATATATTTACAAAAAGTTTAAGCTGCCCACGACTTCACGTGTCTCAAATTCGGGCTCCTATCCTATCTTTACCTCTCAAACGAGCCAATCAGGCTCACCTGGGTCACCGACCTCCATTATTCAAGAGAAAAAAAAAAAAACCCAAACCCGCAAACCCCTTCATGACGCCTGTGAGATGGGCGGGGGCAGAAAACCAAAATGGAAGCACCCCTTCCTTTTCCAATAGGTTAAAATCAATGACACCAAGTATAACGTATGTTTCTCCCCAAAAAACTTTCTGAAAAAAAAGTATGCAAACCTGGGTGCCACGGGGGGGGGCTGCGGCCACATGTAATTATACATGTACACACACAACCGGGCCGCCAGGGCACTTTCTGCAAAAAGGGCAATACCAACTCGAAATCCCTAAAGAAACATTTAGCTATCACTACAAGAAAAAACTTTGAGACCACGCACAAACAAACAGAACATTTTTTTCTGCCCACGAAACCCCCCAACGTGTCTCAATCGGGCAGTCCTATCCATCTTACCTCTCAATCGAGCCAATCGGGCCCCTCACTGGTCCCCCGCCCCATTTTTCAGAGGAAAAAATAAAAAAACCCAACCGAAACTGCCCTTTTTTTTAACACCTGTGGGGTGGCGGGGACAGAAAACCAAAAGGAAGCACCCCTTCCGTTTTCCCTATAGGTTAAAATCAATGTCCCAATATAAGTAAGTTTTTTGCCCACAAAAACCCTTTCTGAAAAAACGTATGCAAACCTGGGGGCCACTGGCAGGGCTGCGTCAACCACAGGGGAATTATACTGTACACACACAACCGCCGCCACGCACATTTTTTGCAAAAAGGCAAAACCCCAAAAGTCGAAAACCCCAAAGAAGCATTATGCATCCCCATACAGAAAAAACGGGGCCTCCGGTTCACATACATGACAAAAAATGTTTAAGCTGCCCACAGCCCAACGTTTCACAAATCGGGGGGTCCTACCTATCTTACCTCAAATCGAGCCAATCAGGCTCTCACAGTTTTAACCTATATGGAAAGGAAGGTCTTCCCTTTTGGTTTTTTTGTCCCCGCCCACTTTTCACAGCGTCTAAAAGGGCAGCTTTGCAGGTTGGGGGTTTTTTTTTTTTTTCCTCTGAATAATGGAGGGCGGGGACCCAGTTAGAGGCCGATTGCTCGATAGAGGGAAAGATAGTAGACCCCGATTTAGACCACTTTAAATCGGGGCCTTTAAAAATGTTCTATCATGATATGTGAACCGAGAGTTCAAATTTTTTTTATGTTGATAGATAGCATAAATCTTCTTAGGATTTCGACGTAGTGTATTGCCCCCTTTTTTCAGAAAGTCCGCTGGGGGCGGGCTTGTGGTACATGTATAATTACATGTGTGCCCCACCCTCCCGTGCACCCAGTTGCATACGTTTTTTTTAAAATTTTTTTTGGGCAAAAAAAATATTTTCTTGGGTACATTATTTTAACCTATTGGAAAAAAAGGGGGGCTTCCATTTTGGTTTTTTTGTCCCCGCCCACTCTCACAGGCTGTCAAAAAAGGGCAGCTTTGCAGGTTGGGTTTTTTTTTTATTTTTTCTCTCTGAATAAGGAGGTCGGGGACCCGTGAAGGGCCCGATTGGGTCATTGAGAGGTAAAGAAGGGTAGGACTGCCCGATTTTAACCACTTGAAGTCGTGGGCAGCTTAAACATTTCTATCATGATTGTGAACCGAGAGTCAAATTTTTTTATGATGATAGATAGCATAAATGCTTCTTAGGATTTGCGTAGTGTATTGCCCTTTTTTCAGAAATTTGGGCCCCTGGGGGGCGGGCAGTGTGTTACATGTTAAAAAGTGCCGCAGCCCTCCATGGCACCCAGGGTTTTTATACGTTTTTTAGAAATGTTTTTGGGGCAGAAACAACGTTAACTTGGTGTACATTGATTTTAAAACCTATTGAAAGGAAGGGGGCTTCCATTTTGGTTTTCTGTCCCCCCCCACTCTCCCCAAAGGGTGCATAAGAAGGGCAGCTTTTCAGGGTTGGGGGTTTTTTTTTTTTTTCTCTCTGAAATAAGGAGGTCGGGACCCCTAGAGGCCTGATGGCTCGATTGAGAGTAAAGATAGGATAGGACTGCCCGATTTGAGACCCCGTTTAAGTCTGGCAGCTTAAACATGTTTGATCATGATATGTAACCGAAGGGCTCAAAGTTTTTTTTTATTATTAGATAGCATAAATGCTTCTTTTTGGGATTTCGACGTAGTGATTTCCCTTTTTGCAAAAAAAAAGTGCCGCGGCCGGGCTGGGGTGTGTACATTAAAATTACTGGGTTTTCCCCAGCCCTCCAGTGGGACCCAGGTTTGCATACGTTTTTTTCAGAAATGTTTTTTTGTGGAGTAAAATACGTTATACTTGGTGTAAATTTAAATTTTTAACCTAATGGGAAAAGGGAAGGGGGGTTTCCCTTTTTGGGTTTCGTCCCCGCCCACCCACAGGCTGTCATAAGAAGGGGACTTTGCAGGTTGGGGGTTTTTTATTTTTTCTCTCTGAATAATGGAGTCGGTGACCCCCGTGAAGGGCCTGATTGCTCGATTTAGAGGTAAAGTAGGGAGGACGCCCGATTTGAACCACGTTGAAGCAGGGGGAGCTTTAAACAGGGTTTTCGATCATGTATGTGAACCGAGAGTCTAAATTTGTTTTTTTCATGTATAAAAGCAAATTTTAAAGGGCCCTTTTTTTTTGGGATTTCGACGTATGTATTGGGCCCTTTTTCAAAAATTGCCGCGGGGCGGGGCGTTGGGTTTTACATGAAATTACTTGGGGGCCGCAGGGCCCGCCGTGGCACCCAGGCATACTTTTTTCAGAAATTTTTTTGTGGGCAAAAAAAATACGTTAACATGGTGTCTTTAAAATTTTTCCCATTGGAAAGGAAGGGGTGCTTCCATTTTTTTTTCTGTCCCCGCCCCCCCACAGGCGTCTTTAAAAAGGGCGTTTGGGGGGAGGGGGGTGTTTTTTTTTTTTTCCCCTGAATAATGGAGGGGCGGTACCCCTTGGGGGGGGGGATTGGCTCGATTGGGTAAGGTAGGGTAGGCTGCCCTTTTTTAGACCCGGGGTTATCGGGGGGTTAAACATTTTGATAATATTTGAAAGAGATTAAAATTTTTTGTGAAAGTAGTAAATCTTCTTTAGGGATTTGGGTTTTAAAGGCAGAATGTGGGGGGGGCGGGGTTGTTTTGAAATGTTTTAAATTGGCCCAAGGCATACCCCGGTTTGCATAATTGTTTTTAAAAATTTTTTTTCAAAACAAAACGATATTTGTTTGTTTAATTTGGGGGGGGTTAAATTTTTTTTGTCCCCGCCCACTCCAAGGCTGTCAAAAAAAAGGGCACTTTCAGTTGGGTGTTTTTTTTTTTTTCTCTCTGAAAATGGGGTCGGTGACCCCGTGAGAGGGGTGATTGGCTCGATTGAGAGGTAAAGATTGGGTAGGGCTGGGCCCCATTTGAGACCACGTTTAAGTCGTGGGCACTTAAACTGTTCTGTCAGAAATTTAACCGAGATCTCAAAGTTTTTTCATGTATGATAATAAATAAAAGTTCTTTAGGGGTTTTTTCCCTAACATTGGCACGCTTATCTACTGAAATACTTTGTGCTGCATTGGGGGACCCTGCCATTTCCACTCGATAATTCTTAGCATACAAACTCCCACAAGATCAGTACATTCCTCTCCTGAAATACTCTGTGCTTTCGAATGATCCCGCTCCCTTTCCCTATAAACAAATCTCAATCTTTGCAACCCACAAAACAAACACCCCTCTCCTGAAATACTCTGTGCTCCTTGGGGGTAAGCGCTTTTTTCGCTATATAAAGGGGCCCTGAACTCCCACAACATCAGTGCACCCCTCTCCAGAAATACTCTGCCCTGGGAAAAAACCTGCCCTCCCTATAAAACTCTGTTTTTTGAACTCCACAAAACAGAAAACCTTTACCCCCCTCCTGAAATACTCTGTGCTCCTGGGATTATCCTGCTCCTCCACTATATAACTCTGTTTGTGAACTCGCACAATATCAGAACCCCCCCTCCTCCGCTCTCCTAAATACCTGTGTTTCTGGGGGAAATTTTGCTTTTTTCCCCTAAAAACCCCCCTTTTCTCCACAATATCAGTGCTCCCTTCTTCTAAAATACTTTGTGCTCCTGTGGGAAGGGCTGATTCTGCTCATATTCTATATAACGCTGTCAATGAGCTTCCATATTTCTCCTTAAATACTCTGTGCTGTTATGTGAATTCAGATGCTTAGCCTTATCCCTTTACTTTCTCTATAGGTCCTTAATGTGTCCTTTGCCTTTGAACTCATGCAAGATGGCGGCCTAGAGAAGCCAAAACCACGGCCGGAAGGTGAGTTGTGTCTATCGTGTCGTCCTCCCCTTTCTCTGCTCTGATGGTTTTTGAGCGTCTGATGTTCTCTTTTACCCCCAGACATAGTGAACTGCGACCTGAAGTCCACCCTCCGCGTCCTCTACATCCTGTTCACCAAATATCGCAGCGTGGAATAACGGAAAAGTCCGGAAAACGAGCCCAAAAAGCGTCATAGTCGTTAACTATTTTTATTTAATGCTGAGAAAAAAAAGGGAACATTTTATAAGTTTTTGGATAATTTTTCAAACTGTCTAGAATGGGGTCCATAGAACATCCCAGCGGGGACCCCAGTCCAGGTAATAGGTTTGGGGTGATAGAAACCCGCTCCCCAGCGATTACTACCATGAACAAGCTCGGCTCGAGATACGCCAGGCCGGATATGTTAAACGGATGCCAAGACATCCGTCGCCCATAGACTCCCATTGTAAAGGGAAAGCATATCCGCTTAACATATCCATTATTTTCTGAAAGCCATTGTATAGAGTAGCCGGGGCTCCTGCACTATTCTGTCCTTGTTTATTGAGGTGTACAGAGATATACGGCCAAACAGAGGCCACCAGGACATAGGACACACTTTTGGCCTCCGTCAGACCATTCAGTCCTATGGATACGCTCTTCCGGCGTTCACCATAGACGTGGTATGTGCCGAGCCTAAACCAACCAGAGTATAAGCTCACGTTCTCCATAGATGGAGTTTTCTGCCTATTTTTTTTATATAGCGCCATCTTGTTTTTAGACTCCGCCCATTAATTAAAGGACGAGTCAACTCTAATTTATTTTCCCTCCAATACTTTCCCCTCCTCTTAGAAATTCTGCTCAGCTGTTTCATAGTTATATGTGTAAGGATAGGAATATCCGGAGCTGGCATCCCATGCGGCCATTGGTGGCGGCACTAGGGGTGCATCACAGCCGGGTATCAATAACCTCGCCCGGTGCAATTTTTTTCCCAATTTCTTTTTAAAAACTGCAGCAAAAATATAAGCAACCAAAAGTGCATTAATTTTTAATTTACTGCTTGCCGACCCCTCTTTCCCCCCAGGTCTATATTCATCTGGGCGGCGGCTGTTTATCTATGCACAGATCTGGAACTAATTGAGCAGCTGAGGAAGGGGAGCGGCGGCTGTCAGTCGCAGCCAGGCTCTCCAGGGAGAGAAGGCAGGGACGGAGGGATGGATTATTATTATCCCTGTCTTTCCACCATGTGTGAACCGGGCCTGAGAAAGCTGGTTGAAAGCCAATATGTATGCTAGCACAGGAGAAGTCAGCAAAGTGCCTTAAATACTTTGTGCTTCAGTGAAGGGTCCTGCCATTTCCACTACATTGCCCTCATGATATAAACACCTACAAGAGCAGCACACTCCTCTCCTGAAATACTCTGTGCTTCTGGCATAAACCCGCTCCTCTACTATGAAATTCTGTCTATGAATTTCCACAGTATCAGAGCACCCCTTTTTTTTGTATAACTGTATTTTTATTAAAAGATTTTCAAATATACATGAACACAACAAACATTTCCTCGGACAGATATACACAGATAACAAAAATGTGCATCAACATCATACATAGCAAATAAGTCTCAAAACAATGGAGCACTGTCACTGTTCCTGAGGAAAAGAGCATCCCTTTGCTGAAATACTCTGTGCTTCTGGCATAATCCCGCTCCTCTACTATAAAATACTGTCTATGAATTTCCACCACTATCAGATCAACCCTTTCCTGTAATACTCTGCGCTTCTGGCATAATCCTGCTCCTCTACTATAAAACCCCGTCTATGAACTCCAACAATATCAGAACACCCCTTTCCTGAAATACTCTGTGCTTCTAGGATAAGTCAGCTCCTTCCACTAGTAAATCTCATACAAGAAACCCACCTTACGGTTGCATAACCAAATGGTTTTGTAGTTCAGGAGTCTAGGATTGTTGGGTGACAACTACTTGTAAGAGCTGTTTTTGCAGCCATATCCATCAGATATAACAGCAAAAATTTTTAAAGGGGTGTTCCAAGACTTCTAAAAACCTCCCTCCCATCTCCCACTGTTTAAATTGAAAATGACCCCATACTTCCCTCAAAAACAGCAGTGACGATTTCCTTACTACTATGGGTGTTGGGGCTCAGCCGAGCCCTTCATCAGGATAGAACATTAAACTCTATACAGGATCTGCTGTAGGTTTCGATACAGATACTGGAGCAAAATACACCTCAAAAAAGACTGTAAACCGAGCCTAACGTATGTTTAGACCTGGGGGGGTCAAGCTCATTTCCACCGAGGGCCACATTGGTTTTATAGTTGATCTCCAGGCGTCATCGGAGAGTGACTGGGCGGCCTGGGTAGGGTTGTCAGTGCTGTACCACCGCCTGTGAATGGCTGAACATTGTGGGGGAGTAAGGGCGGACCTCCGAATTAGTGGCGGTCCTTGTGCTGCTGCCTCTGGGGACCTTGTCCATCCCTGCTCGCTGTGGCTAGGCTCTCGGGGGCCACATGTGAGGACATGGCAGGCCTTGTGTTTGACTCATGATTTAGATGCTGTAGCCTCAAATGCATCGCAACATAGAAACCTTCACGACATTTCGGGTCTTCTGACTCCTTGTAGCATCTTCTAGATCCATCACTACTGAATTACTGAATCATTCAGGTGGGTGTGACCATTCCAGTTTTCAAAAGATGCAAAGTCTGAATATCAGTACTGATTGGACTGTGCAGGGACACGCCCCCAATTGGTAACACCCAGTTGACAGATTCAGTATTACATTGCCAGGAGGAATAACAGGGGAACCACACAACACAGAGATAAAAGGAAAGATGTTCCAGAATTGATATTTCAAAGGGAACACCAAGATTTACTAATATAGACCTCAATGTCCATTTGATATCTGTGTTTACCCACAATTCTACTTCCTGTTATATTTGGGGTCAGATTCCTATTAGACATTAAAGAATTTTAGAAGTGATCTTCTTAACACCTCCTCACTCCAACCCCCCAAAAAGCGATGATTCCTGATCATTCTATTCATATTGCACCATTTCAACTGCTAAAAAGTGAGTGGTGGTGGAAAATTTCAGAATTTCCAATCAATTTTCATGGAAATTAAATTGGCGCAATTAATAGACCCATTCTGTTTCTAGTTTTTGTTTTGTGGGTTTTTTTCTTTTTTTCAAAGGTCGTAGAGAAAATCCCAGGTAGCGCGCGGCGTCTGACGGTTTTCATTTACATGAAAATATCTCGACTCATTTAGTCCATAATTTATGGCTTTTGCAAAATTCCGCTAATGAATAATGGCAGCAGGGCTGTAATTTACCTGCTGTGAAAATGAGGAGGGGGAGAGAGATACACGGGAGCGCCCGGCGGCCGCTAATCTGCCACCAGTGCACAACCCGCAGGCCATTGTGTCAGGTGTTTCCTGCCTCAATCACGGCCCTATGATATCATGACCGTTCCCCGCAGGATCTAATGAAAGGATTAATTGTAAGTCGTGTTCCCGCACGAAGAGGCGCTATATTTACACGCGCTGCACGCAAGGAGGGGCGGTCGCATAGGGGTTCAAATATAACAGAGCGTCTCGCCTGACGGAATGATTGGCCGCGGCTCTCTGTTTGCCAGCCGACCTTAATAGATTTTCATGTTTACTTCCGTAAAAATCGTCTTAACTTCGAGGTTTGGTTGGGAAATTATTTTTATACGGTAATATTTATTACAAGTTCTGATCATAGTCTTAATGTAGGACAGAGCTGCACAACATTACAGGATGTGAGGACCAGACTGCCCACCACCGACCACCCTCTGCCAGCCTGAGACCACTCTCTGCCAACCTGGCCCTGCCACCGTCTGCCCACCACGGACCACCGTCTGCCAACCCAGGACTGCCCTAAGACCGCTCCCCCAGACTGCCCACCCACGACCATCCCCTGCCAGCCTGAGACCACCCACTGCTAACCTGGGACTGCCCAAAGACCGCTCCCCCAGACTGCCCACCCACGACCATCCCCATGCCAGCCTGTGACCACACACTGCAAACCTGGGACTGCACACAGCGCTCCACCCAGACGACCCACCCACTGCCATCGCACTGCCACGTCTGACCACCACGGACACCGGTCTGCAACAGAGCCAAAGGTGCTCCCAGACACCCACCCACGACCACACCCGCTGCCAGCCTGAGACCACCCACTGCTAACCTGGGCTGCCCAAAGACCGCTCCACCAGATCTGCCCACCCACACGACCACCCGCTGCCAGCCTGAGACCACCCACTGCTAACCTGGGACTGCCCAAAGACCGCTTCCCCCAGACTGCCCACCCCACGACATACCACACCCTGCCCAGCTGAGGCCACCCTGCACTAACACTGGGCACTGCACACCAGTCTGACCACCCACGACCACCCGCTGCCACGCCTGAGACTCCCATGCTAACTGCTGCACACCCAGATCTAGCCCACACCACGACCACCCGCTGCCAGCCTGAGACCACACCCACTGCTAACCTGGGACTGCCCAAAGACCGCTCCCCAGACTGCCCCACCCCACCGACATCCCCTGCCACACCTGAGACCACCCACTGCTAACCTGGACTGCCCAACAGTCTGCCACCCACGACAACCTGCCACCTAGACCACCCACTGCAACCCGGGACTGCACACCATGTACCTGCACTCCACGACCAACCCTCTGCCACCCTGACGACTCATCTGCAACTCAAGACACAGCCGATGCCAACCCAGACCACTCTCTGCCAACCTGTCACTGCCCCCCTCTGCCCGCTGTGGACTATGTTCTGCCAACCCTGGACTGCCCAAAGACCGCTCCCCCAGACTGCACACCAGTCTGCCCACCCTCAACCGCCCTCTTCCAGCCTGAGCGCACCCACTGCTAACCTGGGACTGCACACTTGACTGCCCACCCATGACCACCCTCTGCCAGCCTGAGATCACCCTCTCTCAACCCAGGACTGTACACCAGACTGCCCACTCAAGTCCACCATCTGCCAGCCTGAGACCTCTTGCTGCCAACTCGAGGCCACCCGCCGAATACCAACCCAGGCCTTTCCATCCTGAACCAGACTGCCCAGGACTGCCCTCTGCCAGCCTGAGATCACCCTCTGCCAACCCGGGACTGCCCACCCACGACCACCCTCTGCCAGCCTTGGACCTCCTGATAACAACTCGAGACCACCCCCAGATTGCCCACCCAGGACTGCTGTCTGCCAACTTGGGCCTTCCCACAGACTACCCATCCACGACTGCCCTCTACCCATCCACGACTGCCCTCTACCCATCCACGACTGCCCTCTACCCATCCACGACTGCCCTCTACCCACCCACGACTGCCCTCTGCCCACATAGGACATCACTCTCAGACCAATTTACCCCTCTAGACTGCCCACCCACAACCGTCCTCTGCGAGCATGAGATCACCCTCTGCCAACCCATGACCGCCCCCAGACTACCCACGTCCAGTCACACTTTGCCCGCCCAAGACCACTCTCTTCCTCCCCGGGAACTCCCCCCGTCCCTGCATATTGGTTGGTTTTGTCCATATCGGGCTTTGGCGTGGTCCATGCTATATGTTGTGCAGACTCAGTGTAGACGATCCTCTGTGAGCTACACAACCTGACTTCTGGACTGATACATTTTACCTGCATTGATACAGTGTTTCGTAAAGTCACAATGGCCTCAGGATACAATGTATCCAACATACAATGATCCTGTATTACAGATGTGTGTGCACTGATTGTTGGTGTGGGGGTGCAATTTACATAGGTTACGCCCCTTTATGGGTCAGTGCGGGCCACCAGGAAAGCCTCTGCGGTCTGTATGCTGTGCCAGCTTCATAAAAGACCCGAAACACTAAGAGGGTTTGTGCAATTGTGCAAATCAGTGCAGCCATTGGCAGATGCATTGGGTCTATCAGCCCAGGCACCAACCTGGTCCTAGCCATAGACACAATCACAAATGGGCAGATATGACCATAATATGGTTTTTTTGGGAACATTTGCAGGATTTGCTGCCTCATCTGCTTTATATGGACGAAGAATTTACCACATTGACCTGTGCAAAATAATCCCATTGGTTAGAGGCTACACATACACACAGTATATAAGGTTCCCTATGATACAATTTAATGGCGCGAGATAACCAGAGCTGAGATTTTTATAAATGTACTCGTTTTACTAAACACTGCACTTATAGAAGTGATTTATCCCGACTAAAATTCCTGGGGCTCGTTACTTTTCGGCTGCATTGCATGAAGGGACAATTGTACTCACTGTGCACAATATGGAAGGATAGATTGTAACACAAAACACTAATATTACAAAAAAAAAGGTGCACGGCCCATAGATATGGAAGGTGCAGCAATGGTGAAGTGATTCTACTGCTGGGTCCCTAAAAGGGTGTCCCCACCATAGACTATGATGGTGTATGGATAGGATATGTTATCAGAGTGAGATAGGTGCGGGTCCCACCTATGGAAGTTGGACCTATATTGGTGTCGGCCTAGACTGGAGTTCCGGAGTTCCACACTTGCACACAATCTCGCATAGAACAGAATGGAGAACACAGCAATCTCCTGTACTGGGAACTCCCATAGAACAGAATGGAGAACACAGCGCTCCCCTGTACAGGGAACTCCCATAGAATAGAATGGAGAACACAGCAATCCCCTGTACTGGGAACTTCCATAGAACAGAAAGGAGAACACAGCACGCCCCTGTACTGGGAACTCCCATAGAACAGAATAGAGAACACAACGCTCCCCTGTACTGGGAACTCCCTCAGAACAGAATGGAGAACACAGCGCTCCCCTGTACTAGGAACTCCAGTAGAACAGAATGGAGAACACGGCGCTCCCCTGTACTGGGAACTCTCATAGAACAGAATGGAGAGAACACAGCGCTCCCCTGTACTGGGAACTCTCATAGAACAGAATAGAGAACACAGCCCTCCCCTGTACTGGGAACTCCCATAGAACAGAATGGAGAATACAGTGCTTCCCTGTACTGGGAACTCCCATAGAACAGAATGAAGAACACAGCGCTCCCCCTTACTGGGAACTCCCATAGAACAGAATGGAGACCACAGCGCTCCCCTGCACTGGGAACTCCCATAGAGGAGAATGAAGAACACAGCGCTCTCTGTACTGGGAATCCTATAAACAGAATGGAGAAACACAGTTATCCCTTACTGGGGAAATCCCATAGAACAAAATGGAGAACACTGCTCCCCTGTACTGGGAACTCCCATAGAACAGAATGGAGAACATAATGCTCCCCTGTACTGGGAACTCCCATAGAACAGAATGAAGAACACAGAGCTCCCCCTTACTGGGAACTCCCATAGAACAGAATGGAGAACACAGCGCTCCCCTGTACTGGGAACGGTCATAGAACAGAATGGAGAACACAGCGCTCCCCTGTACTCGGAACTCCCATGTAGGAGAATGGAGAGAACACAGCGCTCCCCTGTACTGGGAACTCCCATAGAGGAGAATGGAGAGAACACAGCGCTCCTCTGTACTAGGAACTCCCATAGAACAGAATGGAGAACACAGCGCTCCCCTGTACTGGGAACTCCCATAGAACAGAATGGAAAGTTGTGTTAAAGAGAGAACAGCTATCACTTCTGAGCCCACAGTTTCGGGTGTCAGTTCCTGAGATAGGTGCAGGTCTCAGAGGTGGGTTGGCTGCTATCAATTTGTTGACATATCTTATTAATACGCCTTCAAACTCTAAAGTGGGGGCAACCCTTTAAAGGTGTTGTAGTATCTATTCTGTTATACACTATGTTGCCTTCTGTTGTATTTTCTGTCACAGAAGATGCTTCTCTCAGTTGTGTAGGATGATTCTTATCAAACTTATTCCACGTCAAATATAAAAAGTTTCATTTGCATTAGATCTCCTTATGGGGGCTCTATTGCATTGGCGCCTATGGAATAACATGCAGCCTGCACATTTGTGACCAAGGGTATTACTGCTAAAAAAAGCAATTTTTAAAAATTGTTTATTGGTTATTTTATCTACTAGATATTTCCTTATAAGAAATGCAGTGACTATTGTTGCAAACGCCTGCCCTTGCCCTGTCTGTGGTGCTGAACCGCTGAATCTATGTACATGTCATTTTTTATATCCTGCCTTGCAATTTATATTTTTATGTTGCTGTTCGTAATATGAAGAAATTATATTTGTACCTTGATGTATCACATTATATGCTTTTTCACTTAAAAATAAAGAGATCTATTCATGATGTGCAGTGTTTGGGAAAAAATCGTGACTTTTCCTCTACCCCTAAAAGGGGCATCAAAAAATCAATTTTAACTTATGTTTTTATGTTAAACACATTTTATTTAGAATTTTTGATCCTGTTTTTTAATGTTTCACATCGCTATCAATTAAAAAAAAAATAATGAAGTCCTGCAGTTCTCACTAATAATAGTCTGACACTTCCTGTTCTGTAGAGAAACTTTTCAGCAGTTCCCATTTCAGCAAAAACAGGATTACAGGGAAGGAATAGTCACAGTCCCCTCTCTTGCACAGTGATTTTCCCCCAAAAGGTTTATAGAGGTCAAAAACATGCCCACAACCCCTCCTATAAAAGGGATCCCCCTTTTCAAAATAAGAGAAACAGCTCCCCCCTCTGAAATGATTTCTCCAAGGTCATAGGCACCCCACAACACTCCCCCATAAAAAGGATCCACATTCAAAAAGGGATGGTCACACCCCCCTTTCCCGCACAGTAACTTTTCACGATTTTATAAACTGTACATACAGGCTACAGAGCTCAAAGGGAGGTTTACTTACAAATAAAAAAATTCAAGTACTTATTAGATAAGATTTGCACAGGTGATTTACCAAAGGTTGGGGGTTTTTCCCCTGAACAGTTTAAAGCAATGGAGCAAGAAGAGCGGGGAGAAATGTCATAACCGAAACCCGTGTGCCTGAGAGTGAAAAAAACTTCTTTATTCCGCCCAAAGTAAAATCAACAAAGAATGTATTTGGGAAAACGCCTTCAATGATCTGTCCCTTCAAGTTAAAAGCTAATCGTTGTAGTGAGAAGACCCCTTTAAGATTGTATAATATCCAGCCCCTTCTACCTCTTTAGCCCCCTTAGTTGGAGGGTGGCTGGGTAAAGTTCCTAGGGCCCCCCCGCCTGTAGTTGTGAAAAGCAATGTGGAGGTCCACCTTCAATATGCCACCAAGTTATGGCGAAAACCCCCTTTAATAAACAATGTACAAAATCTATAGTTTGGGCCCCTGTAAATTGCCCAATAAATTTTTCTGCTTAGTTTGGGGAATTTTTCATCTTGCGTTTCAGGAAAGGATACTTTGGGGACATTTTTGAA
Source organism: Phyllomedusa bahiana (assembly GCA_025379985.1). Taxonomy (NCBI): domain Eukaryota; kingdom Metazoa; phylum Chordata; class Amphibia; order Anura; family Hylidae; genus Phyllomedusa; species Phyllomedusa bahiana. Next base: position 20,103 of record JAODAL010035943.1, read on the forward strand.
TCTCGCCACGTGGGGGCCACCTTTTCCACCGGTTTTCCGGCGAAATCTGCCCCTGATTTTTATGTCGGGTGCTCGCACATTCCATGTAAGTCCCCCGGCCTCTCCAGTGTTTGAGAGCAGTGGGGGCGGGGCCCCCTAAGTTTCGCCTCCGGGGAAATGCATCATACTGCGGGAAAAGCCCCGCGGCCCCAGTGTGGGGGGTCGCATGCGGGGACTGGGCCGTGCGGGACTGGGCCCGGCAACGGGAAAATTTTCCCGATTCGAGACAGGCTGGAAAACGCGAGAAAAAAAAAGAGGTCCGTGGGAGTAAAATTTAAAAAAATGCCTTTTATAAAGGCAAAAAACTTCTCAAAAAAGAGCTCAAACCCAAAAAAAAAAAATCATAAAATAAAATCATTTCCCAAAAACCTAATTCAAAAAATTTAGGATTTTGGAAATTTGCTGGGAAATATAGTAATTAAAATTGTGAAAGCTTTCTCTTGGTGGGCAGAAACCCCAACAGAATGGAGGCGTGAACCATTAAAACCTATGGAGAACTATTCCCAATAAGAATCCACGGGGGATAGTTCAAAATACAGAAAAATGCAGAAAAGAGTAAATTGGGTTGAGCTAGCGGGGGGGCTTGGCTTCTCGGCCAATCAAATAGGAGCGACGGGACCCATTTACCCTATGGAAATTTGAACCAATAAAAAAACAAAGGCGGGGACATTTCAAAATACAGAAAAAAATGCTGAAAAGAGCGGGTTTGGGTTGAAAAAGGGGGGTTTGGCATCCAGCCAATCAGAGGAACTACTTTTTCCCTTTGTATCTATGGAGGACGGGCAATAAAATCTGGCTTCAGCCCGGCGCGGGAAATTTTGTTTAAAAAAAAACCATTTTTATTATTGTAAAATACCCTTAAAAAAAGACTAAAACATTCAAAAAAAATAAATAAATTTTCAATCCCAAACAAAAACGCGTTTGTCCCCGAGACCGGCGCAAACAATCGGGAAATTGCAATAGAAGAATTGCCGGAAAACAAATTAAAAATTCGGTAGCTTTCGATTGGTCGGCATAAACAGCCAATCAAAATAGGAGCGCAAAGCCCCATTAAAAAGCATGGAGGAAAATTTGCCCAAATCAGAATGGGAGTGAAAAGACCCATTATACCCATGGAAAGTTTTGACCAAAAAAAATCAAAGTTGGAATTTTCAAAAGACAGTAAAAAATGAAAAAAAGAGCTGATTGGTGAGCTAGGGGGGGCTTGGCTATCTCGGCCAATCAGGCAGAGTACTTCTCCCATTGTAGTCTATGGAGATTCGGGGCAATGCAATCTCGGGCCAGCCCGTGGGGCATGGAGTATTAATAAAAAAATCTTTTTATTAAGTGTAAAAATTTCAGAAAAAGAGCTGAAACCTTCTCTAAAAAAAATCAGTTAAATCCCGAAAAACGGTTTGTCGCCGAGAGCGCAACAAGGGAATTGCAATAGAGAGCATTGCCGGAAATACAGTAATTCAAATTGTTTAGGGTCTTGATTGGGGGCATAAACCAGCCAACAAATAGGAGGACAGGGACCCTTTAACCATGGAGAAATTTGACCAATCAATTCAAAGGGGGACATTTTAAAAAACAGTAAAAGGCGAAAAGAGCTATTTTTTAAAACGGCGGGGGGTGTCCACTAGCTAATCAGAGCGCGAGCAGCTTTTTCTCATAGATTTTTATGGAAAAGAAAATTTTCCGAGGGGGTCTGTTTTTGGATTGGCTAAATTAAAAGAGGCGGGTTATTTTTGGGCCAAGGGAGAGCGGCGACGCCCAAAAGTTTTTTTAAGCAATCGAAATAAAAATGTACAGGCCAAAAAACAAAGATAAGATCAGAAGTTGTCCCCATGGTATATAAAAAAGAAAATAATATGGGGGGAAAAAAAAAAAAATTTTCAATAAAAAACAGTTTAAATTTTTTATTTTCGTTTTCACCCTATATTTTATCCTTTGCAACAAAAAAAAGAAATAAACATGATTTTATTGATTTAAAATTTTTTTTCGTTACCCCCATATTATTTTTCATTTTATATACAATCGGGACAAATTCTGTGTTTTAATTTGATTTCGGCCATGTACATTTTATTTCAGATTGATTGAAAACCTAGGAGCGTCGCCGCTCCAAAAAAAACCCCGCCTCTTTTAACTTACCAAACACGAGCTCGCTCGGAATTTCGTTTCCCCATAGAACTATGAGAAAGTAGCTCGCGCTTTTATTGGGTAAAAATGGACGAGCCCCCGCCGCTTCAACCAATCAGCCTTTTTGCATTTTTACTGTATTTTGAACTGCCCCCCTTTGAAAAAATTTTTATGATTGGTCAATACCCTCCATAGGTTAGAATTTTTGGTCACTGTTTCTTCTCCCCTAAAAAAATTTTGATTTTGGCGGTTTTGCCGACCAAAAGAATAGCTTAAACAATTTGAATTACTGTATTTCCAGCAAACTTCTATGAATTCCCCTTTTAGGCCGGGCCTCGGCGACAAAGGGGTTCGGGATTTAACTGATTTATTTTTAGGGAAAGTTTTAAGCTCCTTTTTCTGATAATGTTTTTTAAAATTAATAAAAAATTTTTTTTTATAAACTCCCGCCCACCCCTGACGCCGAGTTGCATTGCGCCCATTCTCCTAGACAAAAAGGGAGAAGTAGCTCGCGCTCGATTGGCTGGGATAGCCAAGCCCCCGTAGTCAGCCTCACTCTTTTCGGGATTTTTACTGTATTTTGAACTGCCCCCCTTTGATTTATTGGTTCAAATTCTCCATAGCTATAATGGGTCCCCTGTCGCTTCCCATTCTGATTTGGCCCCGATAGCCAAGCCCCCGCTAGCTCAACCAATCAGCTCTTTTCGGGTTTTTTTTCTGTATTTTGAACTGTCCCAGCCTTTGGTTTTGATTTTGGTCAAAAATTTTTCCATAGGTTTAAAATTTTTTTGTCGTCCTATTCGATTGGTGGGCTTCTGCCCACCAAAGAGAAACTTAAAGAATTTGATTATGTATTTCCCCGGGAATTCTTTTCATCGCAATTCCCATGTAGCCCGGTCTCGGGGACAAACGCTTGTTCGGATTGAATTGTTTTATGTTTATAAAGGGAAATTTTTAGAGGAAATTTAACCCAATAAAAATGATTTTTTTATTCATACTATGCCGCACGCGCTGACGCCCCAGATTGCATTTCGCCCCACCCCATAGACTAACAAATGGGAGAAGTAGGCTCGCGTCTGGTTTGGCCGGGGAAAAGCCAAGCCCCCGCTAGCCAAAACCAACGCTCTTTTTTTTTGCATTTTTTACTGTATTTTGAACTTTCCCCCCTTTGATTCTGATTGGGGCAATAGTTCTCCTAGGTTTTAAAAGGGGTTTACTGTGCTCTATTCGATTGGCCGGTTTCTGCGACAATGAAAATGTTCAGAATTTGAATTACTGTATTCCCCGGAATTGCCCCAATTTTCCCAATTTTGATATTTCCCGTTCTAGATTTTTGGGAAAATGTTTTTTTTTTTTTTTTTTTTTTTGAGGGGTTTTAGCTTTTTTCTAGAATGTTTTTCCCCCTTTAAAAGGGGTTTTTTTGGGAAAAACTCCCCCGCCCGGGGCCGAATTTATGTTGCATCTTCTACTTCCTCTCATGTTCCCCGTTTCTTCTTCCCCTTGCCTCCGGGAGCATTTAGGGCCAAAATAAAAAAGGTCTCCGACGGGGCGCGAGCGCGCACTGCGCCGCACTTTGCCACCGGGGAATCGTACATCCCCGGATTTTCCACCCCCCGCGTCCCCCCGGAACGCCTACAACGCGCCCTTACAAAAGCCCCCTTAAGGGGCGGAGCTGAAATTGGGAAGCGCGCCAAACGCATCCCGCGTCGACAGGGGGTTTGGGGCCCGGGGCGCAGATCCCAAAAAACAGGCGAAAACCCGATCTACATGTCGCCCCTTTTTTTTTTTTTTTTTAGATGTTGGAATTCCGTCCCTCGTCCCCCAAAAGAGGCACAGATCTGTGAAACAGCGTACATCAACAGCATCCAACTGTTGACCCTCTTGACCACCATGGTATCCACCAAGATTTTGTCACTTTAACGGAAAAGAGGTGCTGCATGCTGCGCTATTTTTTCTGTCATCTTTGACGGAGCCTCCAAGGGAGATGTGAACCAAACCTGAGGCTAAATGCAGTTACAAAGTTGAGAAGATATTAGAACAGAGGAGTCACACTCAGAACCATGGGCCAATTCCAGCCTGCAGTGTAATTATATTTGGCCCATAGTGTAATTATATTTGGCCGCCAGAGCTGTAGTTATATTTTGGCCCAACAAAGCATGGCGCTAGACAGTGTACAGAGCAGAAGAGAAGCTGTCATTACACTGCTCTCACCCAGACTCTACATCCTGCATAGAGCAGAGAAGGGAGCACAGGACAGGAGAAAACTAGATAACTCAGCAGTTTGGTAACGACTGATAGAAGGAGCCATGCTTCTCAGGCCAACAGCTCCTCGGTGCTAGATTGGGCAGGCAGAGGTTACATCCAAAAACCGATAGAACCGTGCCGTAGCTGGCTAAGCATATAGAAAGCATGTGAAGACCCAGGGAGACACTATGTTAACTGGCTGTGATCAGTGCAAATAAAGTGGATATCAGGAGGTTTCTTTAGCCTAGTATACTAGGACATAAGGCAGTGGAGGAAAAAAGCAACTGAGGGAAAAGACATAATTCCATTAAAAAGAAGAGGCAAACTGTATAAAAAATTTTTATGTTAAAGATACATGAAAGCCACAGAGGTGATACTGTTTATTTTTAAATCAGGATTTACGTGTGTTTTAGAGGAACGTACACTCAAGTTAAGCACGAGTTTTTTCAGGACAAAGAAAAATAGCGCTCGGTAAATAATTCATCTCCGGCTTCTACTCGGTCACTGTTGGGACCAAGACCCTGCATGGCAACGTGGCGTCGTCAGGGTTAAAATTTAAGACTCCTCTGGGAGTGCATTAACAGAGAAGATCACACTGCGGAGTGACGGCAGTGCGGACTCGGATGCAGCAGAGGATAGCCAGACTTGCGGGTGTCCGAGAGTTTCCGGCACAGGCAGCGCGTCATGGTTGATGACAGCACGTGCCTGTGCAGAAGTACGGGCAGAGAACCGGTTAGTCGGGGGAGTACCAGCTGAGGTGTGAGGTAAGTGATTGTATTTTTTTTTTTTTTATCACCCTGCCTCTATTACCGTGCCTTAGATATGGACATATTTCCTGGCCTATAACTGCCTATAGGGAACATAACTGCCTATGTACCGGCGTCCCGTATACTGCATAATCTACCTGCCTAAAGGTACATATACCTGACTATTACTGCTGTGTGCCTGCCTATATACCTGCCTGTATAGGGACAGTATACTGCCTATAGGGGAATTATACTGCCTATAACCTGCTTTAAACTGTTATTACCTGCCTTAACTGCATATGGGGGACATATACTGCCGGTACCTGGATATGGGCACATATACCTGCCTATGGGACATTAATATGCCTACGGGGGAATTAAACTGTCGTATACAGCCTATGGGGGACAATAAACTGCCCTATTACGGCCTGAGGGGGACAGATACCTGCATATGGGGGACATTAAACTGCCTTCTACCTGCCTTATGGGGGGACATAAAATGCCTATACCTTCCTATGGGGGAATATACTGGCGATATTCTGCCTATGGGAGGACATATTACTGACTATACCTTGCCTTGGGGGGGCATTATTTAAAATGGCTATCCCAGCATATGAGGGGCATTAAAGCTGCTTTCCCTGCTATGTAATTTTATTGGTATCCATTTTTATTTTTAAATTTACCATAGCCGCTTGCATTTTCCACTAGGCTTATAATCGAGTCATAAGTTTTCCAGTTTTTTTGCTTTTTTGTGGCAAAAGTAGGTGCCTCGGCTTATACTCGGGTCGGCTTATACTCGAGTATACACAGTAGTTAACTTTGTTTGTTCCAGATTTCATCTTTAAGCAAAACTTTAGTTTGTTCCCTTATGAAAAGGTTCATCGTTATATCTGATGAGAAGGAAAAACTTCATAAACTGCTGATATGCTTTCAATAAATATTAGGGTTGGCCCACGACTTTGTAAAATTTTAAAATTTTGGCCCAATTTTTAGTTTTACACTCCTGTATTAAAATATATCAATTTAGACTTAAGACAAATTTCTTCCCTGTCCTCAGGGTGTTTTCACATGATGCGTTTTTTAAAGCATTTTTGGGAGCTTTTTTTTTCCAGAACTGCACAGTTACTTAAAGGGGGTTTTGCAGAAGTGAGTTCTTTACCTATTAATTCTGCTCAGGATAGAAGATTAGAGGATTTAATCAGCATGCTGAGTCATGGGGGAGAGATGAATGGGGGTGATGAAAAGAGAGCCTAGGGAGGCAGGGAATGTGTGCCTCGCATATGTGATTTAGACTCATAATAATTACGTTACAATAGTGGGATTCTTAGTACAAAAGACACAGGCGTTCCATTATTGCGTGTGTTCTCCCGCGAATCCCTCTGCAGCTCGCCTTCATTGTTCTCGGAACTGTCATCTCAGTATAAAGATAGTGCAGACAACGAATGCTTGGCGCCAACTCAGATCCTGGTGTGTCTGAATAATAAACTGTGCAGGAGAAAATATGGGCTCTATACGCGAATGAAAGCAGCTGTAGCCTCTCAGTTGGCTTTCACTTTTGTTGTAATACATATATTTAGAAAAGTATTATTGTATTCGTTTTGGAGGATCTCCCACGTTCAATCATTACATCGTGGCAAATCCCTAATAATGATGCATTCAGAAAAAAGCATCGCAGAAAATGCAACTCACTAAAATGTCACGTGTGTGAAAAGAACCAAGGCATCGTTCATAGCCTCTGAGTGGAGTAGGGTGTGTGCGGATAGGCTGATCCTACAGGAATCTGTTAGTCTGTGACTTCACTGATACCCTCTGGAGGGCGTAACGGGTGGTTGGCATCTTAGGAGCCGAGAAGAAAAATGTGCACAAATTCCTTGTCTTCATGTGGAGTTTATGAAACCTGATCCAAGGCCAATTCCAACGGAGGAATCCGTGAACTTGCGCGCCCGTAAAATCCACAATCTCTTTAATTCGTTTATTGGTGATGTGCAGGTTACTTGCTGCGTAGAGGACAGATCAGCTGCGCGATGAATCGCTTAGTGGATAGGTGTGTGGAGGAGAGGAAATTTGCAGCGTCGCATAAGAACCAGTCTAGCGCTGGGTCCACCACTGGCAGAGAGGTTCTCCTAGTAGGTGAATTGGCAGGTGGCTACTGGGGCTGGTGAGACCCTCGCTGGATGGACATGCATCCTTCTACTTCATCACTCTCCAGTGCCCGACAGTCATTCCTGTTGACCCATAGCTCTAGTGCCCGAAAGTCCTTCCTGTTGACCCAAATCTCTAGGGCCCGACAGTTCTCTGTCCATGTTGTCCCACATCTCCTAGTGCCCCCGACAAGTCCTTGCTGTTGTCCCAAATCTCTAAGATGCCCGGACGTCACTCCTGCCTGTTGTAACAATATCTCTAGTGCCCGACAGTCCTTCCTGTTGACCCAAATCTCTAGTGCCCGACAGTCCTTCCTGTTGACCCATATCTCTAGTGCCCGACAGTCCTTCCTGTTGACCCATATCTCTAGTGCCCGACAGTCCTTCCTGTTGACCCATATCTCTAGTGCCCGACAGTCCTTCCTGTTGACCCAAATCTCTAGTGCCCGACAGTCCTTCCTGTTGACCCATATCTCTAGTGCCCGACAGTCCTTCCTGTTGACCCAAATCTCTAGTGCCCGACAGTCCCCGTTAAACCCCTATCTCAAAGGGCCACATCCCTTTCCTTTTTCCCATTCTCTATGCCCCCAATCCTTTTAAACCCAAAATTTTCCCGTGCCCGACATCCTCCTTTTCCCAAATTTTCTCCCAAGTCCGGGCCGTTCCCTTTTCTCATTTCCCCAAGTCCCCGCCTTTTTTCCCTTTTCCATTCCCCCAGCCCCCCTTTCCCAAACTCCTATGCCCGACCATCCTTCCTTTTCCCCAAAACTCTATTCCCCAATCCTCCCTTTTCCCCTTTCCCCTTTGCCCAAAAGTCCCCCCGTTTTCCCCCAAAACCTAGGCCCCAATCCTTCCTGTTTTACCCCAATCTCTTGCCCCAAAAATTTTGGTTTTCCCCTATCTCATGCCCTCATCCCCTTCCTGTTTCCCAAATCTCCCATCCCCAAAATTTCCTTTTCCCGTTGCCCAAATCTCCCTCCCAAAATCCTTCCCTTTTACCCCCCTAACTCCCGTGCCCCCCAATCCTTCCGTTCCCCAAATCTCGATCCCCAAAATCCCCTTTTGACCCATATCTTTTATGCCCAATTTCCTCCCTTTTACCCAAATCTCTAATGCCCAACAGTCCTTTCCCTTACCCAAATCTCTTGCCCAACCCTTCCCCTTCCTTTTTTCCCCTATTCCCATCCCAAAATCCTTTTTTTGACCCAAATCTCCTTTCCCCAATCCCCCCCCTTCCCAAATTTTCCCCGTTTTTTGGGCCAAAACATCCCCCCTTTCCCTTTTACCCAAACTCTAGTCCCAACCCCGTCCCAAAATTTTGTACACCTTTGTTTACCCTTCCCAGTCCCCCCATTTCCCCCTTTTCCCTCTTTTCCCCCAAAATCCTTCCCCGTTGACCCATACCCAGTGCCCGACTTTTTTCCTGTTTCCCAAACTCTAGTGCCCCCTTTCCTTTCCCGTTGACCATAAACTCCCAGTGCCCATAAACCCTTCCATTACCCAACTCTATTCCCGATATCCCTTTCCCTTAAACCCATATCCTAGTCCCCATTCCTTCCTGTTGACCCAAATTTTTCTATGCCCCCCCAGTCCTTCCTTTTCCCCCAAAACCTAGTGCCCCAACCCCTTTTTTTTTGACCCAACTTTCCTAGTGCCCGACAAATCCCCTTTTTTTCCCCCTTTTCCCAAACCTTCCCCTTAAACCCTTCCTTTGCCCCAGTTTCCTTCCCTTTACCCCCCCCACATCCTCCCGTTTACCCCTATCCTATGCCCGGGCAGTTCCCTTTCCTTTTAAAACCCCAAAAACCCAGGGCCCCCACAGTTTTTCCTTGACCCAAAATCTCATGCCCACAGTCCTTCCTTACCCCAATTTTTATCCCCAAAATCCTTCCCCGTTTACCCCTATCTCTATGCCCTTTATCCTCCTTTGCCCCCCAAAACTCAGTTCCCCGAAAACCTTTCCCCCCCGACCCATTTCTCTAAACCCCGACATCCCTTTTCCCTTTGTCCCAAATCTCTAGTGCCCGACAGTCCTTCCTGTTGACCCAAATCTCTAGTGCCCCGACAGTCCTTCCTGTTGACCCAAAAACGACCCCAATCCCCCTGGTTTACCCATATCTCTATGCCTCGACAGCCCCCTTCCCCCTTTTTTCCGAATCCTTTTTGTTCCTTTTAAACAGTCCCCTTTTTCTGTCCCAACCCCCCGGAACCCCTTCCAGTCCCCGTCCCTTTTTTAAAACCCCTAATTTTCAGCCGACACTTCCTTTAAACCCCTATCTCTATTCCCGGGAAAATTCCCTTTTCCTTTTCCCATATCCCCTTAAATGCCCCAAAAGTCCTTTCCCGTTGACCCCCTACTCCGGTTTTCCCAAAGTCCCTTTCCCTTTTACCCCAACCCAGTCCCGAATCCGTTCCGTTTCCCCTAACTTTGCCCACATCCTTCCGTTGCCCAAAACCAAATTCCCCCACAGTTCCCTTTTTTTTACCCCCTATTTTCCAGTCCTGACAGTCCCTTTCCCGTTGCCCTTTTCCCTAGTGCCCCGACATTTTTTCCTTTCCCCCCAAATCTCTTTTTCCCCCATATCCTTTCCCTTGGGCCCATACTCTAGCCCCACCGTCCTTTTTTTGTTGACCCAAATTTTTCTATGCCCAACAGTTTCCTTCCCCGTTTTCCCCCAAAATCTATGCCCAAAAGGACCTTTTTCCCAAATCTTTTATTGGGCCCCCCCGTCCATCCTGTTAAACCCCCCATCTCAGTGCCCCCCCATCCTTCCCCTTTTCCCCCAAAACTCTAGTGCCCCAACAGTCCTTCCTGTTGACCCATATTTTTAGGGGCCCGAAGTTTCCCTTTCCCGTTGCCCAAATCCTTAGTGGCCCCTTTTACCATCCTTCCGTTCCCCCCAAATCCTTCCTTTTCCCCCACCAGGCCCCATTCTTTGTTTTTCCCCAAAACTTTTATGCCCCAACAGGCCTTTTTGTTTAAATCTAGGCCCAAAGCCCCTTTCCCTTTTACCCCAAAACTCTAGTGCCCAAAAATCCTTTCCCGTTTCCCAAAACTCTAGGCCCCACAGTCCCTTTTTTTTTGACCCATATCTCTATTTTCCCGAATTTTCCTTCCGTTGACCCAAACTCTAGTGCCCCAACGTCTTTTCCCGTTGCCCCCAAGGGAATCCTTTCCCCAAACCCAGAAATCCTTTTTTTTAATTTTTTTTTTTTTCCCCCTTTTTGGGCACCCTTCCGCCCCATTTGCCCCACAGTCCCTTTTGAACCCATATCTCTAGTGCCCGACAGTCCTTCCTGTTGACCCATACTCTAGGCCCCATCCTTCCGGGGGTTTCCAAAAATTTGTTAAATTTCTAGTGGCCCCACAGTCCTTTTTTGTTTTACCCAAATTTTTAGTGGCCCCACGTCCTTTCCGTTGACCCTACTCTAGTGCCCCGACAGTCCTTCCTCTTGACCCATATCCTAGCCCCCCCATCCTTCCCCTTTTTACCCATTCTCTTTGTGCCCACATCCCCCCCTGGGGACCCAAATCTCTAGGGCCCGGGCACTCCCCCTTTCCGTTGCCCCCTACTCTATCCCCGAAAAGTCTTCCTGTTGAAACCCCTAATTTTTATGCCCGAAGTCCTTTTCCCTTTTACCCCAAACTCTAAGCCCCAAATCCTTCCGTTACCCAATCTTTTAGTGCCCGACAGTCCCCTTTCCCGTTTCCCCAAATTCTAAATGGCCCCCCCAGCCTTCCTTTGACCCAAATCTCTAGTCCCCGACATCCTTCCCGGGTTACCATTCCTATGCCCCCCATCCTTCCTTTTGCCCCAAATCCTAGTCCCCAAATCCTTTCCCGTTTTTACCCATAATCCCTGCCCAAAGTTCCCTTTTTGTGGACCCCTATCTCAATGCCCGACAGTCCCCCCCCGTTTTCCCTATCCAAATGCCCCAAGCCCCCCCCCCCCCCCCTTTCCCGTTACCCAAATCTCCCAATTCCCCAAAAGTCCCGTCTGTTACCCTTTTCCTTGCCCAAAGCCCTTTTTCCCGTTGCCCAAATTCCCCCTTTTTTGCCCCAACGTCCTTCCTGTTGCCCAATCTCTAGGCCCCAAAAAGTCCTTCCCTTTTCCCAATCTCTTTGTGCCCGAAATCCTCCCCGGGCCCCCTATCTCTATCCCAACAGTTTCCCTTTTTTTGACCCATATCTCAAATCCCGAAGTCCTTCCTGTTGACCCAAAACTCTATGCCCCAAAAATTTTCCTTTTAAATCAAACCCAACCTTCCTGTTTACCCAAATCCCCTAGTGCCCCCCCAGTCCTTTTCCCTTTTCCCCAAAACTCTAGTGCCCACAGGGCCCTTCCCCTTTTTCCCAAATCCTAGTGCCCCAAAACCTTCCTGGGGACCCCCTATCTCTATGCCCATGTCCTTTCCCGTTGACCCCAAAACCCTAGTGCCCGACATCCCTTCCTTTTACCATATCTAGTCCCCACAAATCCTTCCTTTGAACCCCTACTCTAGTGCCCAACAGTCCTTCCGTTTTTCCCCTACTCTAGTGGGCCCAAAACCTTCCTGTTTTTCCCATACTCAGTGCCCCAAAAGTCCTTTCCCCCCTTGACCCTATCTCTATTTCCCCACATTTCCTTTTTTTTCCCCCCAAAACTCTAATGCCCCGAAAGGGGCCTCCATTAACCCCAAAATTTTATGGCCCCGACAGTCCCCTTTCCCGTTACCCCTTTTCTTTAGGCCCACAGTCCTTCCGTTGCCCAAAAATTTTAGTGCCCCAAAGTCCCCTTCCTGTTTCCCCCTATCCTTCCCCATTGCTTTTTTTTGTTAATTTAGTGCCCGGACGTCCTTTTTTTTTTCCCATATCTCTAACCCCCCACTTTCCCCCCTTGACCCAAATCCTAGTGCCCCCAAAAGTTTCCCCGTTACCCCCAAACTCTGGGGCCCAAAGTCCCCTTTCCCGTTACCAAATCTCTTTCCCCACATCCCCTTTCCGTTGACCCATAACCTAGTCCCACGCCTTCCTTTACCCATATCCATGCCCGAAGTCCTTCCTTTGACCCCCAAAACTCCCCCAAGGGCCCCAATTTTTCCCCCTCCTTTCCCGTTTACCCATACTCTAGTGCCCGAAGTTTTTCCTGTTGCCCCCAAAACTCTAGTGCCCCCCCCCGTCCTTTCCTGTGACCCATATCTCTATGCCCGAATCCCTTTCCGTTGGGCCCAATCCTATGCCCCACATCCTTTTTTTTTTGCCCAAACTCTAGTCCCCCCAGCCCTTCCTGTTTCCCCCTACTTCTTTGCCCAAGTTTCCTGTTGACCCAAAACTCTAGTGCCCGACAGTCCCTTTCAGTTGCCCCCAAACTCTTGTCCCGGATTCCTTCCCGTTGAAACCCCTACTTTTAGTCCCTTCCCCTTCCTGTTACCCAAAACTCAGTGCCCGAAAACCCCTTTCCCGTTTTAAACCCAAAACCCCTAAGGGGCCCCCCCAAAACCCTTCTTTTACCCCTTTTTCTAGTGCCCGACAGTCCTTCCTGTTGAACCAAAACTCTAGTGCCCACATCCCTTTTTCCCTTTTAACCCCAAAACTCCCAGTGCCCGAAGTCCTTCCTTTTACCCATTTTCCCTATGCCCGACAGTCCTTCCTTTTTTTTGTTCCCAAATCCCTCCTAGTGGGGCCCCAAAAGTCCCCTTTCCCGTTGCCCAAATCTCTGTGCCCCAAAAGTCCTTTTTTGAAACCCAAAACCTATGCCCCCACGTCCTTCCGTTGCCCAAAAACCCCCAGTTCCCAAACCCCTTCCTGTTGTCCCAAATCTCTAGTGCCCCAACAGTCCTTCCTGTTGACCCATATCTCCCAGGGCCCCAATTCCCTTTCCCTTTCCCCCAAATTTTCTAGGCCCAAAGTCCTTCCTTACCCAAACCTATGCCCAAAAGCCCTTCCTTTACCCAATTCTCTAGTGCCCCCAAAAATCCCTTTCCATTCCCCCAAACCCCTAGTGCCCCCAAAAAGCCCTTCCCGTTTACCTTTTCTCTAGTGCCCATAGTCCCCTTTCCCGGTTTCCCCAAAAACTCTAGTGCCCAACAGTCCTTTCCCTTTTCCCCCAAAATCTAGTTCCCCAACCCCTTTCCCCGTTACCCAAATCTCTAGTGCCCAAAAAGCCTTCCCGTTTACCCATTCATATCCCGAATCCTTTTCCCGTTTCCCCAAATCTCTAGTGCCCAACAGTCCTTCCTGTTGAACCCTATTCTAGTGGCCCCAAATCCTTTCCCTTTGGGCCCCAAATTCTAGTGCCCCCATCCCTTTCCCCTTCCTTGGGTTTTGGGCCCCTTAAACTTTTAAAGGGGCCCGGAAAAATTCCTTCCTGGAAAACACCCAAAAATCCAGGGGCCTACAAGCCTTAAATTTTCCCAAATTCCCCTTTTGCCCGGAACACCTTTTGGTTTTCCCATAAAAAAAACCCCTTATTCCCCAAACAAACCTTTCTGTTACCGCGGCGAGTAAAACCCATTAAAACCCACATTGGGGCCGGGGGGGGAGGAAAATGGGGAACCTTTCCCACAGCCTTCGGGGTTTACCTACTTAAAGACCCGGGCAGGGGGGCCTTGCTGGGGGCCCCCCCAATCTTTAGTTGGGGGGAACCCCCCCCTTCCGGGGGGGAACCCCTTTAAAAACCCCCCCGCCTTAAAAAATGGGGGCCCGGCCCGTTGGCCCCCCAAATATCTTTGTCCGGGCCCAACAAAATTTCCTGGTTTGCCCCAAAAAAATCCTCTAAAATGGCCCCCCCCGTCCCCCTGTTGCCCCCAACTTAGAAAACCCGGGGCAGGTTCCCCTGTTGAAACCCCCCCCTGAACCAAAAGGGGGCCCGAAGAAACCAGGTCCCAGACATAATGGCTTGCTATGACGCAATATCAGTAGGATAATGGACGGGTGCAGGGCAGAAAACATCATTCACAGGAGCACACAGAAAAGCCAGTACAGCAGCAATACAGCAAAAACAATAACTGGCAAGGCAAGACGGGAATTCCTTAAGCCAGGGGTCACAGGAAGAGCTAAAATTTGGGAACAATTCCCTTTAAATACAGAAAACCCCACTTCCGGGACAAATACCCCAACTTAAAACCACCACACCTGAACGGGAAGAAAGCCTGAAGCTTAGAACCCCACAGCTCTGAACAGGAAGGAAAAGCCTTAGCTGTAGAACCGGCCACAGCTTGAACAGTGGATAGAGACTAAAAGCTCTGTTGACCCATCTCAACAAGCCCTGGAACAGGAATTTACCCGTTGGCAAACTGCAAAACAGCCCAAAAGTGCATGGACCCAGAAAAATGGACCGGAAGCGTGTAGTAGAAATGGACCAGCGGCGGGAACAAAAGGTTAAATGGAGCCTTGAAGGTTACAGCAGCAACACAGCCTAACTGGAAGAGCGGACAGGAAGTTCTATAAGCCACCCACAGACTAAGTAAGGAATAGAAGCCTTAAATAGCAAAAACTGCCCACTCCTGACAAAGAGCAGCCTGAAGCTGTAGAACCTCCCACAGCCTGAACAGGAAGGGAGCCTGAAGCTGTGAAACCGCCACAGCCTGAACAGGAATGGGAGCTTGAAGCTGTAGAATCCCCACAACCTGAACAGAAAAGTTGAGCCTGAAGCTGTAGAAACCCCATAGCATGGACAGGAAGTGGGCCTAAAAGCTGTAGAACCACCCACAGACTGAACAGGAAATGTGAGTCTGAAGCTGTAGAACCACCCACAGCGTGAACAGGAAGTGGGAGCCTGAAGCTGTAGAACTTCCCACAGCCTGAACAGGAAGTGGGAACCTGAAGCTGTAGAACTTCCCACAGCCTGAACAGGAAGTGGGAGCCTGAAGCTGTAGAACTGCCCACAGCCTGAACAGGAAGTGGGAGCCTGAAGCTGTAGAACCGCCCACAGCATGGACAGGAAGTGCCAGTCTAAAGCTGTAGAACCACCCACAGTCTGAACAGAAAGTGTGAGCCTGAAGCTGTAGAACCACCCACAGACTGAACAGGAAATGTGAGCCTGAACCTGTAGAACCGCCCACAGCCTGAACAGGAAGTGGGAGCCTGAAGCGGTCTGAAGAGCAGGCTCTGTGGAACAGCATGGTGATAGCAATCTTCTTCACTGTTAGCATGTATTGAGGAAGTGCTTGTGTTTGGGAGCTCCAATCTTGTGAACGGTGAGGGGCCCAGAGGTCGGGTGCCACGAAATCATACATTTCCCATCTTTTCTGGGATAATTCCTGTAATAATGATTTATCTTAACAATAAAGCTTAAAGGGGTTTTGCCACAATCTCATATCATACCTCCTGCCTCCAGCTCTTCAGCTCTGTGTGCTCAGAAGGGGGCGTGTGTGATTTCTTTGAATTGCATATCATGTGACCCAGCAGGATGACATCACCAGGCCTTTCCTCTCTCTAGTCAAAGAAAGGTCTGTTTATGTAAAGCATTGTGAGTAGCTGAGAGGGGAAGTTTTTACCTCCAGGCACAAGTGTCCTAGGTTCAAATTCCTGCAGGAACCAAACCTGTGGATTTTTTTTCTCTTTATCAATGCACAGACCCGATTGAGGTTTCTTTTTTTATTTATTTGCATTGTTTGACTAATTACTAAGGAGTACAGAGGAAAGGAGTAGAGTGACAGCACCTGGGGTTGAGCACTCGCTCAGCAGTGTGTGTATGTGATTACTAAGGCATACAGAGGACAGGAGTAGAATGACGGCACCTGGGTTTTGATACTTGCTCAGCAGTGAGGTTGTGTGATTAGTAAGGAGTACAGAGAACAGGAGTAGAATGACAGCACCTGGGGTTGAACACTCGCTCAGCAGTGAGTGTGTGTGATTACTAAGGAGTACAGAGGACGGGAATAGAATTTTAAGCACCGGGGGTTTAAAACTAACCCCGGCCCTGGTGGTTTGTGATTAATAAGGACTTTCAGAGGGCGGGGTTTAAAAAGAAGTTTTCCTGGGGGTTGAACACTTGCTCACAGTGAGGGTGTGTGATTACAAACAAATAATAGGAATTTTGGGGGTATAAAACAGACCTGGGGTTTGAAACCCCTCAGTTGCTGCCTGGAAAGGAGAAAGGGGGTTTTTCCCGAGGGAAGTCCCGACCAGGAAATGAGGGGCTCTCCCGCCCTGGGTTTTATCCTTTGGGGACGAGCGTAAATAATTTTGGCAAATAAAGGGGGCAGCTAAAACAAAAAAAAGGTTTTCAAAATTTATAAAAAATGATGAATGGAGAAAAAGGTTTTTTTAAATTTTTTTTGCAAGGGCCTTCCAACGGCAAATTTTACTTTGCGGGCAAAACCCCTTTTAAAAAACCCAGCCCCATAAAGACTGCATCAAGAAATCATCCTGTTCACAATCACGCTTGCTGTCGGAACTGATGCAGGAAAACCCCCGGTTTTTTACAATGGGAAAAGGCAATAGATTTTTGGTTTTTGGTCAATTTCAACAATATCACTGCTTAAAGCACAAGTTTTTACATTTTCCCCCAAAAATGTTTTTTTTCTCCCAAAAAGCAGCAGCCCGCAAGGGGCAGAACTTTTCCCATTTAACCTCTTTTCACAAAAAAATGCCATTTTTTCTCCCGTCCGCAGCAGTTATTTAAGGGGACAAAGGAAACCGGGTGGAATTTGGGCTCCCTCTTTTTTTTTGTACAGTTATTTTTTTCAGGGCGAAATGTCAGGTTTTAGGTTTTTGGGAAAACGGGAACAGCTGTGACCAAAACATGGATCCCCCCTCAGATAGAAAGGGAGAAGCTGAGCTCTGGGGAAAATATAGGGTTAAGGGAGGGCCCCGGGCGGGAATAAAAAACAGCCCTGGGACCCAAGCCCCCAGCAGCCCACAACAATATCCGCTTAAAAAATGTCCCTTGTTTTCCGGGCCCTTTGGGCCCCCTTTTTCCAAAAAAAAAATACACTTAAAAAACTGCTTTTCCCCACGGGGCGTTTTTTTGGGGCATTTTTTTGGGGTTTTCGGGCGGTTTTTGGCGAAAGGCAGAAACTTTTTAAAGCTGGACATTTTCCCGCACAAAAAAAAATCCCTCAAAAAAAAAACCAAAAAAAACCCCTCTTGTGAGAGCCCCCTACACCCAACAAGAAAGAAAAAAGTTGGAAAAAGGGAAAACCCCCGGGCACAAGAGTCAGGGGGTGCCTTGCTTTTCAATCCGGGACAAGCCCACACTGAAACTACAAAAAGCACCAACATAAAATTACAACCCCAAACCAAATCCCCAGTAGGGCAGGTCCATCACTTTTTTACAGCCCCTGATTTAAAAACAGAAGGGAAAACTTTCCCCTGAAAACAGGGACTTTACAGGGGACGCAACTCTGGGGGGAGTTGGGCTTCTTCTCCTTTTTTTTTTTTCTTCTGGCCCAAACCTTTAAGTGTCTTCCCCGATGAGTCGGGCCTTTCCCCTTTCTTTTTTCTTTGTTTCAGGGAAAGCCCAATGTCTTTTTTCTAGTGGTTTACTTCTCGTCCCTGTAGGAAATTTTCAACAAATTTCATCTTAGACTCCTTTTTCTTTTTTCCAAACCGGCTTTCCCATTTAATTCCCCCCCAAACCCGCGTTTTGTTAGACCCTAAAAAAATTGAAATTTAAAAAATGTCCAAAATTTAATGGCCCTGTAAATTTGGTAGCCCCCATTTTGGAAATGCAGGGGCCCGTTTGAGGGGAGGCAGGGGCCGTATGCAGGGCCCGGCAAAGGGGGGTTTTTAAGGGAGGCAAGGGGGCCAGTATACGGGCAGAAAAGGGCCGTATTCAGGAAAAAGAGCCCCAAATTATATGGGAGGGCAGGGACAAGTATTTTAAAGGAAAGGGAAAAAACAGTGTATAGGGAGCCGGGGCCCGGTTTTTATAGGTAGGCAGGGCCATTATAGGCCCGCCAAAGGGAGGGGTATTTGGTTGGGGGTGTATTATAGGCAGCCCCGGGCAGGGGATCAATTTTAGCCCAGGGGGAGAAAAAAGGGGGTATATAGCCAAATGCAGGGCTATTAAGGGCCCGCCAGGGCAGGGGCAATATATAGCCAAAGGGGAAAGGGGTATTTAAAAACCAAGGGCCCGGGGGCATAAAATAGCCAAAGGGGAAAAGGGGTTTTTAAGGGAAACCAGGGCAAAGGGGCATATTTTAAAACCAGGGGGGGGCTATTTTAAAGGGAGCCAGGGCAGAGGCAGTATATAGGGCCCGGGGAAGGGCTATTATGGCAAAACCAGTCGGGCATATTAGCCAGGGGGAGGGCTTCATAAACAGCCAGGGGGGAGGCAGTATAAAAGCCAGGGCAGGGGCTATATAGCCAGGGCAAGGGGCCCGGGCAGTAAGAATACCGGGCCCGGGGCATTTTAGGCACCCGGGCAGGGGGCCAATTTTATAGCCCCGGGGAGGGGCAGTATAGGGAGCTAGGGGAGGGGGAGTATATAGCTACGGCAAAGGGGCAGTAATAGGCATTGGGCTGGGCAGTATAAAGGGACCAGGGCGGGGGAGTATTGGCAGGCGGGCGGGGCAGTATTTGCCAGGCGGGGGGCCAAATATATAGGGCCCGGGCCCGGGGCAGTTATAGGCCGTTTGGGCAGGGCGTTTTTTAGCCAGGGGGAGGGGCAGTTTTATTGCCAGGGCAGGGGGAGTTTTGGGCCGGGCGGGGCAGTTATAGCCCAAGGGGGAGGGGCGTATAAAGCAGGGGAGGGGGGAGGGATAGGCGCTAGGGCAAAGGGGGAGTAGAGGCAGCCCCGGGGAGGGGCAGTATAGGGGCCAGAGCAGGGGCAGTTTATAGCCAGGGCCGGGGGGGTTTAGGCCCTCCCGGGCAGGGGCATTTTATAGCCGGGGAGGGGGGCCCTATAGGCAGCCAGGGGGCAGGGGGAGTATAAAGCCAGGGAGGGGGGAAAATAAAAAGGGACCAGGGCCCGGGCAGGGGGCAGTATATAGCCAAGGGGAGGGCAGGGGGGGTGTAGGGAGCCTGGGGGGGGGGCAGTTTTATAGCCAAAGGCAAAGGGGCCAAATATAAACAGCCAGGGACAGAAAGGGAGTTTAAAAAAAAAAAAAAACGTTTTTTACTCCCCCGACACCCCCCTGTCCCGTCCTCTTTTTTCCCCTGGAACCCCGGGGCCGCTCACGGCAGAGTGGGGGGGCCGCGGGCAGGCGCGCGTTTAAGGGCATCAAATCGCGCCCTGCCCGCGGCCTCCTGGGAGCTTTTAAACAACGGGATCAGTAGATCCCAAAGTTCAGCCCTTTTGGCCCTGCTTGGACCGCGCGGGGCGGGGGCGGGTGATGGCTGCAAGGGTGGGTCGGTTTAAACCCGGCCCTGCAAACCCTTGGGGGCGAAGGGGGGGGGGGGGCCCGTCCGGGCCCCCTTTCCGACAGGGTCCCCCTCCCCTGATGCGAAAATTGCGGCCCCTTGGGAAACGGCCACCCGGGCCCGGGACTCGGGGCCCGCCGGGGGGGGAAAACCGTCCTCCCCGGCGGGGATCCGGGGCCCGGGCCCCCCGGGCCCTTTTCCCCGGTTTTTTTCCCTTTTGGGGCAAAAAACCCCTGGCCTGGTTATTTTTTTTGAGGAGGGAGTTTTAACTCCCGTGTTTATAGGGTTATATGATAGAGGAGAGGAGTGGGCTCTTGTGGGTATATAGGGTTATTCGATAGAGGAGCTGAGCCTGTGATATAAAGGGCTATATGATATAGGGCTGAGCTCGTGATATAAGGGTTTTATGATAGAGGGGCTGAGCTCTGTATAATAGGGTTTTTTTAAAAAGAGAAGGAGCTGAGCTCTGTGATTATTTGGGGTTATATGAAGAGGAGAGAACGGGGGCCATGATATATAGGGGTTATTGATAGAGGAGAGGGGAAGGGCTCTGTGATATAAGGGGGTTTTTTAGAGGGAGAAATGAGCTCTGTGATAAAGGGTTTTTTATATATAGAGGGGGAGTGGGCTCTTTTATATTAAGGGTATTCGATAGAGGAGCTAGCTCGTGATATAAAAGGGGTTTATAAAAAAGGGAGAGGATTGAACTTCTGTGATTATAGGGTTTTATGATAAGGACTGACTCTGTTTATATAGGGTTATATTTAGAGGACTGACTTGTGTATATGGGTTTTAAAAGAAAGGGGAGAAAGCAAAAACCCGTGATATTGGGGTTTTATGTAGAGGGGCGACCGTGATATATAGGGTTATAAGAAAAGCAGAAAGCTGAACTCTGTGATTTATAAAAGGGTTATTATAGAGGGGGAAGCTGAATTCTGTGAATATGAGTTGTATGATGGAGGGAAAAGGAGCCTGTGTACAAGGTTTTAATAAGGGGTGAGCCTGGATATATAGGGTTTATGAAAGGAGAGAAGCCGGGCCTGTGGGTATATAGGGTTTTATGAAAGGAGAGAACTGACTCGTATTATAGGGGTTTTATGAAGAGGAGGAAGCTGACTTGTATATATAGGGTTAATGAAAGGACTGAGTCGTGATATATAGGGTTTTAGATAGGAAGAGAACCAGCCTGGATAAAATTGGGGTTTTATGATAGAGGAAGAAGCTGAGGTTTTTGGTTTGGGGTGGGGGGGTTGGGCCTGTGTTTTTTAGGGTTTATGATAGGGGAGAGGAAACTGAGCTCTGTGTATAAGGTTATATGAAGAGGGAGAGCTGAGCTCTGGATTATAGGGTTATAAGAAGAGGAGTGAGCTCTGGATTATAGGGTTTATATGATAAGGGGGGAGCTCTGTGTATATAGGGATATATAGAGAGTGAGCTCTTTGATATGGGGTTTTTGTAGAGGGGGGAGCTCTTGAAATAGGGTATATGATAAGGGGAAGGGGCTCTGGAAATTTATAGGGTTATATGAAGAGGAGGGGGGTCGTATAAAAGGTTATATGATAGGGGAAAAGGGCTGAGCTCTGTGAAAAAGGGTTATTGATAGAGGAGAGAGGTCTGTGATATATAGGGTTAGATGAGGGGGGAATATACCTGTCTAGAAATTTTTGGAATTCTTTTATTTTTTGAAATTTCCAGATCGGCTTTTTCCACCCTTGGTTTGCGCAATAAGGCCTCGTTCCACGGTTTATTTGGCGTTTGGGAGCCTTCTGCCGCTGTTTTGCGCTCAGTACGTCCAACCAATCTCATAGAAACGTGGATTCCGTCGCCCTCCCCACTGGCGTACCCCCGGGGGGGAGAAGTGACATGCAAAAAATTTACGGTGTGGACGCCCCATGAAAATGCATTGTTTTGGGGGGCCGGGGGGCAGCTCCCCCGCCCCTTATTCAAGCCGTTACTGGGGAAAAGTCCGTCCCGCAATTTACGGCTTGAAAAGCCGTGAACATTGTGAAGGCCCCCATTTTTTTTGTGGCAAAAAAAGGGGTTCCTCGGCTTATATCGAGTAAACGGTACAAAAATTTTGGGTTTTCACAGGAATCGTTTGACCCAAGAAAAGAGCCCAAATTTTACGAATATTGAACTCCATAAAAGAAACCTACAAAAATGCCCCCCAAAACAGAATTTTTTATTTTTTCCGTTTATTAAACAATACATTCTTAAGGGAAAAAAAGGAAATCGTATGAAAAATCTCCAATGGAAAGAAAAAAAACAAAAAAAAAAAAAAGTTATGGGTTTTGAAAGACGGGGAGAAAAAGCAAAAAAAAACAAATCCGAAATCGCTCGGTCATTAGGAGGTTTAAATGTATTTTCTGCATCATCGACTATTTTATAGGAACAATTGGGCCTTTATCCATGAAAACTGTTAACAATAAGGCAATGTTCACACGGCTTAATTACGGGGCGTATGATCCCGCAAATTTTCATCAATCAGAGCCCATAGCAACCATCAGAATTTTTTTTTTTTTTTGGGGCTTTTAGAACCAATCAAGCCCAAGCAAAAAAAAAACAAACTTTGAACCAAAACAGAGCCCTAGCAAACCCAAACAGAAATTAATAACCAATCGAGCCCCGCAACCAACGAAAAATTTTT
>JAODAL010035944.1:0-42326 GCA_025379985.1 Phyllomedusa bahiana
TAAATAACATTTAAAAAGGGTTTTTTCCCCTTTTTTTCCCCGTTTTAAATTTTTAAAGGGTTTTTTTTATTTTTCAGAAATTTTTTTATGAATTTCAGAAAATTTGTTTTTTTTGAGTCCCACAAAATTATATCCAAAAAAATATTTTTATTCCCCTTAATTTAAAAAGGGGTTTTTTCTTGGGGGTATAAGGGTTTGTTTTGTTTTTGCGAAATTTTGAATCACATTTTGAGCCCCCGGGTTTAAAAAAAAAAACCCTTTTAACCCCCGAAAATTTTTTCCCAAAATGTTTTTTTCATTTTTTTTATCAAGTTTTTATTCTTTTTCGAAAAGAAAAAATTTTTGTCCCCACATTTTTGATGAAAGGGGGCCAAAAATACCTTTTTACCCTTAATTTTAAAAGGTTTTTTTTCAAATTTGGTCAGAATTTTTTTTAAAAAGCCGAGTTAAATTTATCCTTTCAACGGGGATTAAGGGTGAAAAAAATTTTTTTTTAACCCCGTTTTTTACCTTTTGAATTTTTTCCCTTTGGGTGTCGCTTTGTTGGAATTAAAAAAAGGGGGGGTTTGATGGAATTGCGGACCCAAGTTTTTTCAGAGTTTTTTGGGCTTATAAATGGACAGGGGAAGGAGGGGGGTGTGTGGGTCCGGGGCCCCAAAAGGGGAAAGGGGCGGTAAAGCCGCTGATATGATTCCCCAGCCCGGTCAGGGAAACCCGCCCTCGCTTATGCCGTCAAAAAAAGGGCCAGGACCTTCAAGCCGGGCCCTTTTTTAGCAAGCCCTGATTCACCGCGAAGTCATATGCCGCCCTTTTCCGTAAAACATAATAAGGGGAAGAACTTAGGGGGTTAACCCCCACCCAAATGTCTGTCACATGCAGCGAAT
Organism: Phyllomedusa bahiana; assembly: GCA_025379985.1. NCBI lineage: Eukaryota > Metazoa > Chordata > Amphibia > Anura > Hylidae > Phyllomedusa > Phyllomedusa bahiana. The sequence goes on from JAODAL010035944.1 coordinate 885, forward strand.
GCATGAGTTGAAATGGGGGCAACACGGAAAAAAAAACCGGGCCTCCAAAAACTGTCACACCCCCTGTTCCCCCCCCTCCCCCCCGCCACCACCAAGCTTCCCCAGCTGCCCCTGTCTTCCCGAGTCTGATCGGGATCAGCCCCCTTTAGCCCCACCGTCGCCCCTTTCCCCCAGCACCCCCCGAGACCCCCCCCCCTTCTCCTTCCGCCAGTTTGAGACCTCAGCCGTACAGGGCAGTCTAGCAGCCAGCCCTTCCCGTCTTAAAAAGTTTGGGGGGCGAAAAAAACACTTTAACCCAAACCTCCCAAAAGCCCAAAAGCCTGAAATGTCTCATTGCCAAGTCTTTTGCCTTGGAAATGTTGCCTTTCCGTCTGGTGGACACAGATGGGTTCCCCAAGGGTGTCGCATGGCCCTCGCCTTCCCCAATACCAAAATGCCGAGCAGGCATTTCTTGCCAGAAAAGCCTCCCTCGCCCTGCCACACGTGTCATCCTAAAATGTCAAGCGCGTTGTCTGCATCTGTGGTCCCCGAAAATCCATCTGACCACCGAACCAACATGGACTATAACACGCCAAGGCCGCTATATCTCTGTGACAGCTCACTGGTGAGCTGGGTTGGATGTCTCTGGGGTGACGTGTGGGCCTCTCAGGCTCGCGCAATACGCTCTGCAAAACCGAAGGATGGTGCAGGGTTCATTCCCCCAAGGGTCCACTGGTGGCAATCACGAGCCCAGAGACGGCACCAGGCCGTGTTTGAAATTAATCTGCCTTGGAGACCGTTACACGAAAGACAGGTCAAGAGCTGTGAACGCTCTCCCAACGAGACCGAGACGCTGGCTGGGTGACAAGAACCTTGTGCCAGGCCAAGGTGGGTGTCGATAACGGTCGAAATCTGCTGGCCGCCTTAAGATCGTAGGCTGGAGCACATCCCTTGCCTGGCACATGTCATGAACCTTTGTCGTCCAGAAATTGCTAAAGACTACCCTGGGGGGGGCCGGTCTGGACTGCTGCATGAAGAAGGCTCGAGTCATGAGTTTTCGCACTTCCCCCGTTCGCGCACCCTGCTTCGTCCCTCCTGACTGCGTGCAGCGTCAGCTCTGGCCTCCCCGCACCGCTCATTGTTGACTGCAACACGCTGAAATTCCACCCTCCACATCTCACATTGTGGCATGCAGCGCAATGCCAATTACGCAGTACGAAAGTGACACATGGCCTGACCAGCAGCCCGTGCGGAACCTCGGGTGTTGGAACACCCGGAGAGGGGAGGCAGGTGAAAGAGCTCTGCACATCCTTGCCAGTTTGAAGACCACCAAACATGGTCATTGCGGACCCCAAATTGGGGGGCCCCCTTTGTAAGCATGATCATTGTGCTGATCTTAGTTCTGGAACGATCGTTGGGACACTCTGAAACAACAGTCCGCCAGCTCGGAGGAGGAGACGACACAGATGCCGGACACGAGCCTTTCTCTCCGTCCAATCCACAAGGCCCGACCAGTTTCACAATTTCATCGTCTTCATTAGCAGTGGTTTGGAGTCCAGAGCTAGTGCAAGGTGGCGGCATTCACTCTTTTAGGGTGCATCATCTCAGGCAAGTTAGGGCCGAGTTGAAGCTAGTGCCGGAGGCAGCGGAAGGAGGAGGGAGGAGAGGAGTATTCCTAGACAACCGATGTTACCGACGTCCCTGCCTGAAAGAGGTATTGGCGCGAATTTTAGCGGAGGCGGAAGATGAGGAAGATCAGTTTGCTAGTGCCCCTCGAACCCTGAGGCAAGGAAATCAAGGCTCCATCTCTCACAGAGTGCTTGGATGCTCCATTTCCCTCCAATATGATCTCGCATTAAGGCCCTCAAAAATGAACAACAGTTACTGGTAGGCCACCCTCCTGGATCCCCCGTACCATAAACAAAACTCACACTTCCTTCCACCCACCCAAAGAGAGAGTAAAAATGAGGAAAAGGAGACCTTGCTGATTGATCAACTGGAGACATCTGTTGTGTCTTGCTTCACAGTTCCCACAAATGTCACGGTGGAACAACAACAGCGACAGTGACAGCATATAGTGCAAGTAGGCGTAGCGGCAGCAGCAGCAAGGTGCAGAAGCCTAATGGGTGACCCTGCATTCATTGTTAACCACCTCACCAACGCATGCAATGCCGGGCACACATCCAACCACACAGAGATCCAGCTTAAGATATGTGCACGACTATCTGCTCTCAACACCGATGTTTTTGCATGTGTTCCGGACCCAATAACTTCTGGGTATCAAATGCGAATGCCCGAGCTGGCCTCTCACCCATAGAGTGTTGTCCTGCCCACACCAGCGTCAATACCTGAGCGGACCTTCAGCACAGCTGAGGAGTCATTAACAGAAAAACCATCTGGCTTTCCACAGATAATGAGATCGTTTGACTTTTCACAAGAGAAAATCAGCATGATCTCTGATAAGTTGTGGCCCCAATTCCGAGGTCACCGATAGTTGCCGGTCTAGGCTTCACATCTCCTTTTCAAACAGATTGGTCCTCATGAAAACTTTTTTTTTAAATATCATTTCTTACTGCTATTTTTATTCTCTTTTACTTTTTTTTTGTCTTTATTCTCTTTTTTGGCTTAGGAGACTGTTAAAGAAAGACAGCAAGTTTTCATGACATCATTGTATTCCCATTTACTCACTTTTATCTTAAGAATTTTCGCATTGTCAATGGTTTTGGAGTCATGTTGCTGTGAGATACAGCTATAATTATGGGTCCCTTTGACAGAAATGTGGCTTCTAAGTGGCATTTCTCCCCACAATTTTTAATAGTGGCTGAGAAAGTCCATATTTATAATTATTATTGGGGTCATGTAGCTGTGAGATACAGCAATAATCATGGTCCTTTGAACAGAAATGTGGCTTCTAAGTGGCATTTTCTCCCTCACAATTTTAACAGATGGCGAGAGAAGTCATATTTATAAATAATTTTTTGGGTCATGTAACTGTGAGATACAGCAATAATCATGGTCCAATGGAACAAAATGTGCTCTAAGTGGCATTCTCCACACAATTTTTAACAGTGGCTGAGAATCATATTTTTTTTTTTGGGTCATGTAGCTGTGAGATACACAATAATCATGGCCCTTTTGGGGAAAGAAATGTGGCTTCTAATGGCATTTCTCCCTCAAAATTTTTTAAAGGGGCTGAGAAGCCCATTTTTAAAATTTTTTTTGGGTCACCTGCTTTGAATGCGAAATACACAGGTTATTAAAAAAAAAATGTTGTTTTAACAACATTTTTCCTTCACAATTGTCCAAAGTGGTAAAGGGGTAGCTTTGAATTTTTGGGGGCATTTTGCTTTGAAATGCAGCTATACTACGGGCCCTATTAAAAAAAATTTTTTTTGTTTTTTACAGAAATTTGTTCTTCACTTTGTCAAGAGGGTAAAGGGGTGAGGTGCTGTCAAAAAACAGGAATAGGTGGGCATGTTAATGGAACTTTTGCAAAATGACTTGATTTGCAAGATTTTATCAAAGCTATCAATCCCTGTATTGAGACAACCCATTAATCAAAAAAAAAAAAAGAAAACAAAGACAGGGGGGGATTCCACCCTATTTTAAAATTGTTTTTCTAAAATTAAAATACTAAAAAACTTGCATGTACAAAATAGCTGGAAAAAAATTCCTCTAAATTGTAAAAAGGGAGGTACAGGAAAAACTTGACCAGATGGGGTTATTTGGGTTTTAGTTGGAGCACAGACAGAGAACAAAATACAGAGACAATTTCCTCCAGCACGTTTAGTAAAATGAAAAAAAGAATGCCAAGAAAAGGGGGGCCTGGGTTAACAGGGGCTTAACCACCCGATTTCCCAAGGGGCTATTGGTCCGACTCTACGGGGGGCAAACGTACCCAGGTATTGACTGTGTACGGGAAAGGCTGGAGTTTAAATTTTGCTTTCCCCACTCTGCTTCAGACGGGCGTTTTCGTTGCTGCGTTCCCGGGCATTTTAACCTGCTGTTAAAAATGACGGGCGCCGCCTGGGGCTCATGCCCCACTGTAACCCGGCCCTGGGTCTTTCTGGGCACGGCAGTTTTGTCAAAGTCCAGTTTAACTAAAATGGTGGTTGAAAGACTCCTTTTTCCCCGGACTTTTTAAACTGTGGGTCGACGGTTTAATGGGCTTTGCGGTAAGGACGATTATTAGTGTCCCCTTTATTAAAAAAAGGGGTTAAAGAATCCTTTTTTCGCCACTTTTTAAAATTTGGGGGTCTGCAGGTTTTTGGGGGTCATGCTGCGTTCCGGCGGGATATTAAAAGTCCCTTCAAGTACATGTGGTTCAATCATACTGCCTTCTGCACTTTTTTAAATTTGGGGTGATCAGGTTTAAGGGTCAGACTGTGGTACAAGACAGGGTAGTGAAGGTCTGTACTTTTTTTCTGTGACTTTTATAACCAAAGTGTGTTGCCAAAGATGTAGCACGTATCCATTTGACGTTGTGGATTTTAAATTTTCAGCTTCTCCCCCTTGTTTGGGGTAATAATAAAGGTTTGTTGCCTTTCCCATAGACTTTAATTTCATGTCTAATCGATGCTCACTATCAAAAAACCTTATCGTAGCGGCCGACTATCGACTATCGATCGATCTCATAGCCAAGCAATCGCTCAACACAAAGTCAGATGAATCAGGCGGGGTGGGCCAGGTTTTCCAACACCAATCCCTTTAGGGCAGTCTGGTTCAAATACCTCCCTCGCCATATTTGAGCTGCCCCCGCCTGATCCCCACAATTGTGACAGTTTCTCCATCTGCCCACCCCCATCTTTCCGGGGACTGTATTGCCACCCACCTCTACACTCTGCATTGTGTCATTGTCCCCACTCTATGCCCCCCATGTGCTGCTGCTGTTGCTGGTGCCGTAATCCAAAATTGTCACTGTGCCATTCCTACCTCATGCTGCTGGCTGTAGGGTCACTTCACACTGTGTCATTGTGCCACTCTCTGCCCTCATCTGCTGCCCCCGTCACTCCAGCCTCTGTCTTGTCCCACTCTGGGGCCCTACCCCTGTTTTTCCCACCCCCAGAATGTATTTTCCCACTGCCTGCCTCATGCTCTGCCGCCGTGCCCTCGCTCTCATCATTTGCCCTCTGTGGCCTCCCCCGTTTTGCCCCCCTCCAGTGTCTTTGTGCCACTGCCTCCCTCATGCTGCGGGCCCATGACCTCCACTCTCAGTCATTGTCCCACTCTGTGGCCCCCTCCGTTATGCACCCCCAGAATGTCATTGTCCTTTTAAAACTGACTCATCTGTCCCGCCGTGCCCTCCCCTCTCAGTCATTGTCCCACTTGGGGCTCCTCCTGTTTTGCCACCTCCAAAAATGTCTTGTGCCTGCCTGCCTCATGCTGCTGCCCCCGTACCCCCGCTCTGTAATTGTCCCCACTTTGGGCCCCCTCCTTTTTTTCCACCTCCAGAATGTCTTTGTCCCCACTGCCTGCCCTCATGTGCTGCCGCGGACCCCGCTCTCAGTCTTTGTCCCACTCTGGGGCCTCCTCTGTTATCCCCCCCAGAATGCTTGTGCCATACCTGACCTCATGCTGCTCCCGCCGTGACCCCCGCTCTCAGTCATTGTGCCACTCTGTGGCCTCCTCCTTTTTGCCCCCCCAATTTGTCATTGTCCACTGCCTGACCTCATTGCGGGGCCCCCCGTGACCTCCGCTCTCCGTAAATTGGCCACTTTGTGGCCCCCTTCTGTTTTGCCACCCCAAAATGCTTGTGCCACTGTCTGCCCTATGCTGCTGTGGTGCCCCCATCACCCCCACTTTCATGATGTTGCCACCTGAGTTTTCAGTTGTTTTTTTCCAGCTTTCGCTGGCATGACTTTATCGGGCTACTTTTCCCGCTTCATTTTTTGGTCAGTTTTGCCCTCTTAATCCCCAGGAATTTTATAGGAAAGCGATTCTAAGATCGGGGAGTCATGTGCGTGTCAACTAAACACAACATTGTATGAAGCCAAACCTGCTCCCTCTGATATTTAAGCATGGAACAAATTTTTACAGCACCCTGCAGGTCTGGGCAGCCCGGAAATAGCTGTTTTTTAAAGCGTTTTGTGACGAAGTAATTCGGACCGAAAGTAAATTTTTTCAGAAAATTCGGCGAAGTGACCGAATCGAATTTTTTAAAATTCGGGATCTCTAGTCATACGTATTACAAATTTCGCCTTTTTTTGGCGCTTCCTGTAATTTTGGCGGCCCGCCCTCAGCGCAGAGCACGAGGGGGGGGGAACAATGTCACCCGTTTTGGGGTGTAGGGATTTATTGACTGTAAATCACATGACCCCTTTTATGTAGTGACAGCACTTCATGCCAGCCCCTCATTTGGGTTTCACTCTTTTACTAGAAAAAACACACTGCTGCCTCCTGAAAAGCTTTTTTTCAAAATCGGGCAGTTTCCAGCATTTTTAAATCGAAAAGGGTCTTGTTAGAGTAGTTTTCTAGCTTAGGATATAGCAAGATTAGACGATTTTAGTTAGTATTAGGGCATGTCCCCATGGCACGGGTTTTTGGCCGGTTTTTCAGGCGGTTTGCGGCTTTGGAGACCGCCTGAAAAACCGGCAAAATGCACAGAACGGAGCGCTATGGAAAACCCATGCAGCAGTACCCACTGCACGGGTTTTCCGCCCGGCGGTTTTTCCGCCTGTGGGCCTCCCGAAAGACATTGAGCATGCAAATTATGTGCACCTCAATGTGAAGGGGGAGGGCTTTTCTCCGCATAAACCGACAGGTATTTGTCACTTGCCTTGTAGAGGCTTGGAAACAGCTTGAGTGATCTCTACAGCTGCGAGGGGGAAGGAAGGTGGGGGTTGATCCTGCAGCAGACCCTATTCTCCTGTGAAAAAACCCGTGAAAAAAGCACTGTTTTTAATTTGTTTTTCCCGCATCCACCACAATGAGTTGAAAGGTCCCTTTTTTGGGTTTCGTTTTATTTCTCTTTGTGCTTTTCAGTTTGGGGCAAAAAGGCACTTGTCTGATAATTTTTTGACAAATTATTCTAATTTAACTGGTGCTTGTTCTCAGTGGGGGCAAAAAAACCATATTTAAGCCTTTAAACTAGAAAAAGTGCTATTGCTCTCCGTGCTTTTCATTTTTATGCAAATAGGCACTTTTACGTAGTTTAGTGAAAAATATCAAATTTGTCCCACTGGGCAGTTTAAATCTCAGGGACTAAGGAAGAACACTGTTGATTTGGTTTACGGTTCTTCCCCAGACCGATTTCACAGGGATTGATAGAAACAATTCTGTTTCTTATTCTGTTGGCATTGGAAATTATGGGATTTAAGAATACCTGTATTTGTTTTCTTTGCAGTAAGTTTTTTTAAAAGGTTGGAAAAAAAACTTTTTATACCTTTTAAATTTTTATCTTTCTGAAAATGGAGGAACTACGTGGTAAGCGAACAAAAAAGGGGGGTAGGAAAGGAGGTAGAGGGACGGAGAAGGGGCTCCCTTTCCCGTGCTGGCGACAACACGCATGCCAGCGGATCGTCGGTTGCAGGACCGTCAGGCCTGTCATCGCTGGGTCAGGGCCCTGTGAATCTCAGTAACGAACAGCATCGCCAATCTGTTCTTCAGTGGTTAATGCAACCTGCATCCAGCAGTCTTACCTCCTCGTCCTGCGTCACGGCCACAAATGTAAATCTTCATCATCGTCAGGATTCCGCCCAAAACCTAAAGGAAAAGGCACCCCAAATTTAAAAATCATGTACCCACCACGTGGAAAAAACCCATTTTTCTGAAGACCTTTTTGTTTGACATAAGTGGTTGGGGGTCAGAAGGCATTTAAAAAGCTCAAGAGGCCCAAAGAGGATGTTTTTGTCTCCCTTGACCCCCAAATTCGCTGATGCCCCCATTTTGGGAAAAGGAAAAGGGTCAGTGGGCCAAACCCCGAGCGGTCGCAACGCCTTGCAGTCCCCGTGGCTTCTAGCCCTCGTTTTTAGGTTTGGCAGCTGTCAGGAGGGAGAAACTCACCTGGGGTGATGTTGTTGTTGAAAAAAGACTTTGCGGACCCAAAACAGGGTCTTTTCAGCAGAATTTGTTGCGGACCTATCAGTGGACGGGGGGAAAGGGATGTTGGGGGGGGGTTTTGGGTATGGGGGGAAAAGCCCCCCAAAAAAGGGAGGGGGGGTTGCAAAAGGTCCGCTGAGTTTAAGTTGCCAGCCAGGGATCATTTGGGGGGCCAAAAAAAAACCCCGTTATTTGTTTTCTCCATCAAAAAGGCAAGGACCTCTAAAGCCTGGACCTTTTTTGTTCAAGCCTCAGATTCGCCAGCGCGTCTTTATCCCGGGAAATTTGCCGTAAACCCCCAAAGTAAGGCAAAAAAAAAATTTTTTTTTTTTAATGGGGTTTAACCACCAAAACTTGAATAGGCACAGATCAAAAAGAAAAGCATCAAAAAGCAAGATGTTCACTTGGAAAAAAAAGGGCCCCTCAAAAGGCCCGGGGGCTTCCAACCACTGTAATACCCTATGTCTCCCCCTCCGAAACCTAAGACCAACCCTTTCCTCGTGCCAATGCCCCGTTTGGGGGGCATAGAAAGGATCAGCCCCAGTGCCCCCATACCATCCCCCGATTACCCCCACCACCGAGGCACGGGCCTTTTCCCCCTTTCCCCTTCCCCCAGTTTAAACCGGGCACCCCTTTCGCGCCCAGTTTTTAGCACCCCAGCCATTCCTTTGTACCAGGGGTGGGAGCAGAATAAAAAATTTAACCCCAACCACCCCAAAAAGCCAAACCCTTAAATGTGGGTTTTTGGGCCGGGTTTTTTTGGCCCTTTTAAAAATTGTTCCCTTTTTCTGCCGGGGTGGACCGGGATGGTTTCGCCACGTTCGGGCCCCTTTGGCCTCCTCCCCAATACCAGTTCCCGAGCAGGCTTTTTTCTAAAAAAAAAGCCGTCCCTGCCCTGGAAAAACCACGTGTCAGAAAAAATCCCCAGCGCTTTGGGGTGTTTCTGTCCCCCAACCCAAAGCCCATTGACCCCGAAAACCTTTGTGTTTTTGGTACAGAAATGTCATTTCTAAGTGGCTTTAACCCTCAAAATTTTTAATTTGGGGCCCAAGAGGCTTTTTCTAATTTTTGGGGTCATGGTGCTGTCAAAACCCTATTAAAAAGGGGCGAATTGATTCTAACGAAGGGGAAAATTCTTTAGAATTTCAGGAAAATTTCGGTTTGACTAAATCAAGGGGGGGGTTTTATTTCGGGGTGAAGAAGTGTGTTTTTCATTGAAAAAAGGCGGGGCACATGGAGTTACGGGGGGCAAAGAACTCTGGGGGGAAGAAAGGCATACCCTGCAGCATGGCAGAATAAACCAATCAGAGCCCGGGAGGATTCTGTAACTTCCCCGCACTATATAAGTCCGGGCGGACGCTGGGAGCTCACATCCTCTCACGTACTGATCAGGGGGGGGTGCCACGGCTCATTGTGTTAGCCACTAAGGAAATGATTTTTATAAGCGTTTTTTTTGGGGGGTCTCACTTGTTCAGAGACTGCTTCTCTTAACGTTCTATTTCTGATTTTTTTGGGGTATTTGGGTCTGAAATCCATGGTGCGTCCCCGCAGCTGCTTTTACATTCAATATTCAAGGGGGATCTTAAACCAGTTTCCCGTTTTTATTCATTTTTAAAAAAACAGCGTTTTTACAATACAAATACCAATTTTTTGGCTTTCTCAATTCCCATTGCGGGAAATTTACATTTCAGGGGTTAATTTTAAACGTTTTTTTTGCGCTGTGGGACCCAAGAAACCGTCATTTTCACCGCCCAAAAATTAACATTTTTTCCCGTGCTTTAAATTTACAAAAAGAAGGGTTTAAATTTTTAATTTTTTTTCTCTTGTTGTTTAGGTAAAAAAAATGAAATTGTAACACGCACAAAACTAGTAGTTTGTGGTGGCCCAAATTTTTGGCGCCCAATTTTTTATCCAGGGGGGTTTAATTTTAAACCTTGTTTTTCAGCTGTGGTGGCCACAAGAAACCCTCATTTTTTTAAAAACCAAAATTTATACATTTTTCCCGTACATAATTTTACAAGCGAAAAGGGTTTAAACCAATTTTAAATTTTCTTTTTGTGGGAGCGTAAAAAAAACGCCATTGTAACACGCTACAAAGCTTGTTTGTTTGTGGGGGGCCCAATTTTTTTGGGGCAATTAAAAATCCCCGGGGTTAAATTAAAACGTTTGTTTTGGAATGCTGTGGGTGACCCCAAAAAAGGGCCCTTCCCTTTTCACCCGGGCCCCCGAAGCAATTTTTTTCCCTTTTGCTTTAAATTTATTTTTCCCAAAGGGTTAAAAAAGCCTGTTTGTGCTTTTACATTTTGTAAAAAAAACCCCAGTTTTTTTTCAACGACCATAAAAGTAAATCTTTTTTGGCCATTTTTTGAGCGCAATTTTTAAACCCAAAAGGGTTTTCCCAAGCCTTTTTAAGGGTTCATTTTTAGTCAAAAACAGGGTTTACCCTTTTTCATTAAGATATCTTCATCAAACGGGGTCGTTTCATTTTTAAAAAAACAGCATGGTTTTTGAGAGAGAGGGTGGAAGGCCTGCACCTGCGGGGTTTGGGAGTGGCAAAAAGCATTCCCCGGGAAAAGGGGCCCAGGTCGCAGCACGGGAAGGGGGCGTTTGCCCGCAGGGGGGCACTCGGTTTAGGCCACAACCCGCCGGTTGTCCTCTAGCGGCCATGGGGTTTTTTAGCAAAACCCAAGGGGTTTTTGTTTTGGTTTTACTAGATCATCCTCTTCCTTTCCCAGATTACATCCCGAAAAACCCCCCCAGAAATCGGGGGGAACCCCAACACAACACTTTGTTGGGATGGCCCCGGGGGCGGGGCACGGCCCTCCCCTGTCCCCAGCCCCCCCTGTCCCTCCATTTTCCCCCAGCCAGAGATTTTATGGGACTTATCTGTATATAATGTTCTTTTCAGGGTGGCAGGTTCCCCCCAATTTTTTTTGTAAACCCCCCCATATTTATAAAAAATGGGTGGACCATTGTAAAAATTTAAAAATTCTCCCCCGTTGCTCCCCCCCGAAAACCCTATAGATTGTAAGGGTCCCCCCGGGGCAGGGCCCTCACACCCTTTTGTCTCATTGTAAAATAAACTTTCACTGTTTTAATGTCGTTTTTTTGGGCATAATTTACCCCCCCCTCTACCCTTTTTAAAGTGCTTTCGGAAAATGTTTTGGGGTATTTTAAATAAAGATTATTTTTTTTATTATTACTAAGTGGTCTGGGCTAAGGGGCCCCCTAATAGCGAAGATGAAAAATTTTAAAGGGGGGCAGTCAGCACTACTTTTGGGAGCAAAAAAATGGGGCCTTTTTTGGTGGGTGAGGACGCATTACGGTGAAACAAAAATTGTTTATGATGTTTGCCGACCGCATTGGGAAACCGGGTGAAGCAAAAGGGGTTCCCTCATCGTCGAAAAAGAGGGGGTCAGCTTTCGGCGTCAGGCAGGGGGGCGCAGCCAGCAAATTGGGGTTGTGGTTTTGGGGGAATCAGCAGGGGGGTTTGCAGGGGGAGTGGTGAGGCGGGAGCCCCCGCGGGGCCAAAGGGTTTTGAAAAACCGCTTTCGGCCCTTTCCAAGGGAAAAACGGCAAAAGGGGCCCCATCGAGGGAGCGGGGGTAGTAGTCACTTTAGTGCGGAGGTTGGCGGTTTTAAAATCACTACTCGGCGGTTGTGGGAGTTTTTTGGGTAAAACACCGGGGGACCGAATATGGGATAGGTAGAATCTTTGGGCAAAAGTAGAAACGTTTGGGCCCGGGACTAACGTTGGGGAAAAATGGGCCCGGGAACAACAAGGGGGCGTCACCATTTCCCGGGGGCCTTGGGGGAAACGTTGGCTCAGATGTTTGGGGGTCCCTCATGCCGCCGCCGCCCCCCAGCAGGCGGCCGTTGGGACGCATGCCTTTTAGCCCCGTCAAGGCTCCACCCCCTCTGCAAAGGGGAAATGTTTTCCCCTTTTTCCCTCCCCTTTCCCCGGGCCCGAAGCCCTCTCCTCGCTACTCATGGGGGCCAGCAGTCCCTTCAGCGGGGGCGAATTGCAAAGAGACAAAAAGGGAAGGGAAACCAAAACCAAACCAAAAGGTTTCAGAGCTGACCCTTCCTGTCCAAAATTGTTGGTATTGCAGTCCCCCCTTTCCAAATGGTGGACTTTCCCCCCTTCAAGAGAAAATAATTTGGTTTTGCCGAAACCGAGATGGAGAGGGTTTCCCAAGGGAAAAAATTTAATTTTTCCCAAAAGGGGCAGTACCAGCACTTTTATAATTTGTAAACAAGGGAAAGGGGGGGTCAGTCCTTTGAGCTTTTCGTTTTTTCCAAGGTGCACGGCCCCGCGGGGACTCTTTTTAGCTGAAAATACGGGCAGGGCCCGTTTCATGTTTTATGGCCCACTGGGTGAATGTGCTTCCTGCCCAGGCACCCCCAACAACCCTTTGGGAAGGGGGACGGCCGCTTTTTTCCTCCACGTTTTTCAAACTGCTGTTTTCCCCGGCCCCCAATGTTTCCCCCCCTCCTTTCTCCCCACCACCACCCCCATCTCAAACCTCCACAAAAAAAAAAAATACTGCTCCATCTACCACATTTGTAGGGGACAAACGGGGGTTTTCACGCAAATTTAAAACCTGGCTTGCCTCGGTTTAACGAAGTCACACAGGGGAGGAACGGGTCCGCGTCATGCAAACAAAAATTTGAAAGTTTTGGCTTTCTCCGCCCCAACTGCAAATCGGAACCCAAAAAGGGGGGGGGGGACCCGGGCAATGGAGTAACATGGTTTCCGCGCTTTCCAACCCAAGGGGGATGGTTTTTCCATGCGCCCTGCATGGCCGCAGTTTCAATCTGGGTTTTGGAAAAAGGTTCCTGAAATCTTCCCCCCCATCTTAAAAACATTCCGAAAATTTTTCCCGGGGAAAAAGGCAAGCACTTTATCCATTTCGTACAAAAAACCCGGAACACCCCCCCTCGAAATTTTTCAGCGGGGGAGAAACGGGCCCCCCCAAACACACTTGTTATTTCGATGGGTTTTCCCCCTGTTTTGGGAAACCGCTTGGGACAGTTTAACCGACGTAAGGGAAAAGAAGAGGCCCCTTTAAAGATTTTTTGAAAGATCCAGGCAGACAGAACCCACTCCCCTGGGGTAACTTTTTTGTCGCCAGTGGAGCTCAAAGCGTGAAAACCTGCCGTTTGGGTTTAGGCCAATTTGAGGGCGACTTTTTTTTGTCAATCGGGAAAGGGCAAAAGGATGAATTAACCCTATTCCACTGCTTCAAAGCCTGGAACAGAGGCTGAAAAATCCCGGGGCTGGGCAGGGGGCTTGGAGACGTGGTGACTCATCTCTTGGCCAAATGAGCCCGGGGGGCTGAAAATGGAGGGGGAGGAGGAGGGGGATTTGGGGGGCAAAAGCATTGTCTGGTTGAAATGAAAATGGATTTTTAAACCCGGTGACCAAGGGGAGGGGAGCAGGAAACAAATGGAGGATTTTTTTGGGGATGAGGGGAAAACAACAGATTTTTCCCCCAACACCCGTGGCAAATATACAGTTTGGAAAAAGGAGGCAGGGAGCCCCTCGGAAATCACTTTTGCAGGGGACCCCCAAACATGCTTATTTGCCCCCGGCTAGGGCAGGGCCCAATAGCAAACATTCCCGGGGAAAAGGGAAAGACTTCTGGGGTCTTTCCCCCCTATTTGGGGCCCCCGCTAGCGGGTTTTCCAAAAAGGGAGCCCTTTTCCCAGCTACTGAGGGGGGAGGACAAACTCAAATAACTTTAGGGAAATCCCCGGGGTCCCGTTGGGGCCCTTGCCTTGTGGGGGCATCGTCCCTCCCTGAACCCGACGGGGGGCTCCCGCGCTCATGTACAAATGCCGCGGCTGCTTGGGGGGGAAAAGGTGGGGGGGGTAGGAGCAAAATAGAAACTCCATCAAGCAGCAAACCCAAAATCTGGAGTCACTGATGAACAAACTTCCCTTTAAACCCCCCTAGTGAGGAGGGGAGTCGCCGCAGCAGGGCCTGGAGCAATCCCTGAACCAACAGGTTGTGGCCTAAATTGGACAGCACTCTGCCCCCCGTTAGAAATCCCCTGGCTCTGGGCAGCCAAAATGGTGTGTTGGGCCGTAAATTTCCAAATTTTTCAGTGGGGGAAACTTTCCTTCCCCGGCCCGTAGTGTGGGCATCAGAGGGGGGGTGTTCAGTCCGGGGGCCCGGGGCCATCGTTACCCCAAGGGGAACCCGGGTTGTCCCGGGAAATGAAGGGGAAAGACTGACCTTTTTCAAAAAAAATCAAGGGGTGGGGGATGCGGCCCGGAATTTTTACACACCCCAAAGGCCTTTGGCGTCAGTTGGGTTCAAACTACCTGCCCCAGCCCCCTATTCTATGCCGCCACCCCCTGATGCCACACAACGCTCCAGTTTCTCCTTTTTCCTACCCCCATCTTTTCCAGGGACTGGGATTGCCATTACCTTTAACATCTGTTCCCTTGTGCCACTCTAATGACCTCATGCTGCTGCGCTTTTTGCTGCTGCGGTCAACCCCCCACACTATGTCCCTTTGTCCACTCTCTGCTCATGCTTTTGCTCCTGCCGCCGTCACCTCAAACTCTGTCATTGTGCCTCTCTGGGCCCACTCCATTTTTTGCCCCCTCCAAATTTTATTGTGGCCACTTTCTGACCTCATGCTGCTGCTAAGGGGTGCCGTGTCCTCCACACTGTGTCATTTTGCCACTTGCCTGACCTCTTTCTGGGTTTCCCCGGGGCCTCCCCTTTTCGTCATTGGTTTCCACTCTGTGGCTTTTCCCCCTGTTTTGCCAACCTCCAAATTTTTCAATTGCCACTGGCCCGACCCTCTTGCTGTGCCGCCGGGACCTCCCCCACTTTTTGTCATTGTTTCCACTCTGGGCCGGGTACTTTTTCCACCTCCCCCGAATGTCATTGTCCCCTGCCTGACCTATACTGCTGCTTTGGAACCCCCTACTTTTTGATTTTTGCCATTCGTGGTTTTTCCCCCTGTTTTGCCCCCCCAAATGTCTTTTTGCCTGCCTGACCTCATCTGCTTTGGGTGCCGCCTTAAACCCCCACCTTGTCACTAATGTTTCCCCCCTGGGTCCAGCTTTTTTTTTTCCAGTTTTCGCTGGGAAGCTTTATCAGGGTACATTCCGCTTTTGGGGGTTTTTTGGTCGTTTTGCCCTCTTAAAATTTCCCAGGGAATTTTATTTGAAGCGATTCTAAAGTGGCGGCAGTTTATGTGCGTTTTCATACAAAAAAAACCCAAAATTTTTTATGAAGACCAAACCAAGCTCCCCCCCGATATTTTAAACATGGAACCCAAAGTTCTAACAGCACCCTTTCCCGGCTCTGGGCGCCTGGAAATTTGCTTTTTTTTTTAGCAAAATTTGTTCCGAAGGAATTCGGACCAAAATTTAAAATTTTGGGCGGAAAAAACGGGGGAAAGGGGTTCCGAACGAATTTTTTAGAAATTTTGCGCATCCCCTACCGCTATACTACAGGGCCTATTTAAAAAAAAAGTGGTTTGTAAAAAAAGGCAATTTTTTCTTCACAATTTTCAAAAAAATGGCCGAAAAGGGAAATTTTTCAAATTTTTGGGGGCAGGGTGCTGTCAAAAAAAAAGCTTTTCATCCGGGGCCCCTTTTTTAAAAAATTTTTTTTTTTTAAAATCTTTTTTCGGGGTAAAAATTTTTATTTTTTTGGCTCATTTTTGCTGGGGTTTTGGGGGGCAAGCAGCTAAAAAGAAACAAAAATTTAAAGGGGTTTTAAACAAATTTAAAACTTGTTTCAAATACTCATTTCCCTTTCTGCAAATTTACTCTGTGTCCATAAGGGGCATTTCAGTGTTTTTGGGCCCAGGTTTTGTGAAATGGGTGCCAGGTGTGAAAAAGGGGGAATTACCCCTTTCGTGGCCCTCTCCCCCTATGCCCAAAAAACGTGCACATTAAAAGAAGGCGAAAATTTTTCCCCAAAAAGGGGGTAGGGGGCCTCATAGAAAAAAAAAAAAAAAGGGCCACCTAAATGCTATCATTCAGGCAATACTGCCGGACCCTCCCAAATTAATTTTTTGTTGGAAAAATTTTTACAACAGTAAAATGGAAAGAAAACCCTTTTGCAAGAACCAATTTTCCTATTGGAGAAACAATTCACCACCCCAAAACAGAGAAAATTTTCCCCTCCAGAAAGTTCGAAAAAGGGGAAAAAAAGAAACCCAAAAGAAAAAGGGCACCTTGGAGGAACTGGACATCAACCACCAGCTTTTTCCAAGGGGAAGCCAAATTGGCCCCACACCAAAATACTGGGGGCAAGGGGGCTCTCGTGAAGGCGAAATGTCTCAAGCCCCCCAAATTTGACTGTCTTCGAGGCAGGATCGGGTTTTGTCAAATTTCCCCAAATGCACACTGTCCCTTGGGCCCCAAACTTTTTTCTTTTCTGCGTCAAAAGGGGAAATTTTTGCCATGTTAATAGTTGACTGCACCAGCCCTGGCTCTCACCGCACCCACTGTAAGCCCAGCCTGCCAAGCCAACCTTTGGACCCTTTGTTAAACAGGCCTCACCTTTTTTTTGATCAGAATTTCCTTCCCCCACTTGACATTTAAAATTTGCGGAATTTTCAAGACAGCCCTCGTTAGAAATTTTGGGGGACTTTCTTTTTCGTCTTTTTAAATTTTCTAATGTACCCGGTTTTAAAAAACGCCCCACCAATGTGAAAGCAGTAGAATGGCAAGTGGGCGGGTACCCTGCGCATTTTTGATAATCTAGTTTTTTTTAAAAATATTTAAATTTCTTTTTTGAAAAATCTTTATGCTGGGGTCCATAAAGGGCACCTGTCCCGGTTTTGGGGGTCTTTTGCGGTAAACGACGGGGAAGTAAATTGTCCGTTTACTAAAATAGTCTTTTCAAAAAAATTGTTTTTTCCCGGGCACTTTTTTTTCTGGGGTTTCCCAAAAAGGGCTTTCTTTTTTTTTTGGGGGGGTCTTTTGCCTCTGTAAAAAAAACCCAATAGGAAAGGTATTTTTGAAAAATTTAGTTTTATTTCCCACACTTAAACCCCTTAAAAATGAACAGGGGTTATTTTTTTGGTGTCCCCCCCCTTTGTTCCACGTTCCAAAACAAAAGTAAAGAAAATTTCCCTTTTCCCCCACACAAATTGAAAATTTAAAAAGCAGGAATTTGAGCCCAAAGGCTCGTTGCCCAACTGGAAATCGTTGCAATTTTTTTCATTTTTTCTAATGTACATTTAGAACAACGTCACAACATGCCAGCAGTTAAATGGAAAATTCGGGTTCCAGCACAAGCAGCAGCACAAGAAGCAAGATTGGAAAAAATTTTTTTTAAAATAGTCATTTTTATGGTAAATTTTTTTTTCTGAGGGTCCATAAGGAAATTTTTTGGTGGTTTTTTGGGGTCGGGCTTTTAAAAATTGGATTGCCGGGGGGTGCCAATGGGGCAGTATTCCTGTCACCCCCAAAAATCAAAAAAGGTCCCCGGGGTTTTATTTAAAAATAGGAAAAGAAAATTTGGGCTTTGGGCCCCATTTAAATTGGGCTGCTTGTGGCCTTGAAATAGTTAATTAGATGTTTGACGGAAAGCCCTGGTTCTAACTGCACCCACTCTAATTTCCCCTTTTGCCAGGGGAACCTCCATTTTTCCCTTTGGGACGTTCTTGCGCCCCCAAAAAATTTGGGACAAGTAGTTGGCCCCCTGGTGCGGGGAAAGTGATAGGGGCCCTCCGCCATTCCCTGTCCCATTTCCAAAAACCGGGGTTTTTCTTATGTGTAAAGGGGGGGCCCCATTCAGCTGCTATTTACTGAAGCTTTTTTTTGGTTTACGCCTTCCTCATGTTTTCGGTTTTGCCATTGAAAAAGGGGTTTAGCGAAAAAAAAAAACTGAATTGGACCCCTGGTCCCATTCATTTATTTTTTTTGCTAAACTCTTGTCTAAGAGGCTTGTTTTGGTTTGGGAAACCTTTACCGTTGGCCCCTACAAACAATGTGAAAAAAAAAGAGGAGTCTCAGGTCCAAATGATGGGTTTACCGGGTTTGGGCCTTTTTTCCCATTTCAAAGACCCTTTTAATTTTCTAAACCATTGAAAGGAATTAAATTATTTTTTAGTTTTTGAATTTTTTTCTGGTAAATTTTAAAAGCCCCCAAATTTTCTTGCCTAATATTAGCAAAGTATCCAGTTTTTCGGTTTTTTGGATATTTAAATTTTTAGCTTTTTCCTTATTTTTTGGGGTGTAAAAATGAAAATGGTGTTCCCCTCCCATTTTACTTAAATGGGGGATCGCGATTTAAACATCATTGGTAATTGGGTATCGGCCCCAAATTACAACCCCAAACTTTTCCCACCCCATTCGTTATTTCCGGTTTATTGCCCCTTCCCCCGTTGTGATATTTGTTTAAATTGCTGTTTTGCCCCCAAAATTCCCTTTAATGTCCCCACTTTTCCAAAATAGCCCTTTAATAAGGAAAATTGGGACTTTTGGCGCGGGAGGAGGAAAACCCGTTCCCCGAGGCTGCTCTCCCTCCCGGATGGTGCCCGGGTTTCCCCCTGTACCAGTTTGTTCATCAACTTTCTTTTTCCCGACATCTTTTGCACACTTTAGAAGAGGGGCTCTTTGTGAAACCCGACAAGTAACTAAAAATCATTTTCCTGAAACCACAGTTTTTCTTTCTTGAAAATTTTCCAAATTTTTAACAGTTTGGGGCCTTGCACCCGCATTGGGAATTTTAGCAGCCTAATTCATTGCCTGACCCAAAATTCACTCCCTTTCTTGCAAATAACGGATGATTAATTACAGCAAATTTTGTTTTTATTTCTAAAGGGAAAAAGTAACCCTCATTGTTTTTTTTGAATATTAATTTTTTTTTAGTCTACTTGAAAATAAAATGTTGCCTTAATTTGGTTTCACCCTTGCTAATCCTTGGGGCTTACTGGGGAAAAGGTTTTTTTTCATCTCGGGAAATCCCCCAGATGTGTCCCGTTCTGTGATATTTTGAGAGGCCAAAAGGGCCCGCGGCCATCTTGGTTTTCCTTTTTCTCTATCATTTTTTCCCAAAAACCGAAAAAAGTGGGGGGGTGTAGAGTGACCAAATTTTAAAAGTTTGGGAGAAATCCCTTGTCAAAAGGGTTTTTCAGAACCCGTAATTTTTCCTTATACAAGGCTATTTTTTTTGGGAAAATATTTATTGTACACGGCTCTAAAAATGGAAAAATTACCCCATTTAAATGATCACAATAAATGGGGAGAAAGCAGGGTTTTACAGCTCAAAAGACTGTATTTAACCTCCTTTCATAACCTTTTTGTGGTAGAAAACCTTTTTAACAGGCCCCTGGCAGTGTATATACCCTTATACAAGGGTCATTTTAAATGGTAGGAAAACCAGTGTACACCCGACTCTGCAGTTTTCCCCTTTTCCTCCAAAAGTTTTATAAAGTTAGACACAAGGGGTTCACACTCTGCAGACTTTCATATTACCTCTTTAAAAGTTTACCAATGTTTTTGACCCAGTGTACACAAAGGGCCCGCGATGGGATATTAAATCCCCCCTTTTTAAAAATTTTTTACCCTTAGTGGTTTGCTACCGGGGTACCCCGGCTCTGTAGAGGGAAAAAAACCTCCAAATTTTTGTTAAACCCTATAGTGGAAAACTACCCTTTACACAGGTCCTTTTTTCAACTGTAAATAACCCTTTATACAGTGACCATATAGTAGTTGATATCAGGTAAAAAGGCTTTTAGGGCGGTATATTTTCCTCCCTACAGGGAACCATATAGTGGTAATTACCAGTGTACACAGGATCTACAGACTTTTTATTACAACTTAAAAGGATGGTAAGTAAAATGAGAATGCTTGGACTGGGGTAAAATGTGTGCAAGTGGGTAAGTAACTGGCTCACTGATAGAAAACAAAGGGTAGTAAATAACGGTACATACTGTAGGGATTAGCTCAAACGGAAGCAGTCCTTTGGTGTGAAACACAGCAAGGTTTACTGGTGCACTCCACAAAAAACATGCAAATAAACGTCAGGCTTGCTTCAGCCAAACAAAAAGATATCTGGAACAAAACACAATCACGGGTATAAGTGCAGTACCGTACTCTGGTTCCCTGGCAAGGAAACCACATGCAGATCTCAGTCTCTCTCTCTGGAGTGCAAGGCCCAGCTCTGGCTCTCTTCCAAACACTAGCTCCACTGAGCAGTTTGTACAAGGTAAGGAACCACACCCCCTCTCACCTGAGCCCGACCCGGATCACGGCATTACTGCCATACTACAAATACAAAACCTATGTCAGTGGGCCCTGCTGCCCTGACACCAAAAAAAAAGGGCTTTTTACATATCTTAGAAGATCGGGGGACACATAACGCGGACAAAATGCACCTTGTTCCTTTCCCTACAAACCCAACGGGGTCCCTGTTATAGGGGGCCACAAGGGTCAGTATCGGGCCCTATTTTATTAATTTTTCATTAATGTCTTAACACATGGATTGCACAAAAACAATCTTTGCAACGATAAACCTGTAAAGTAATCAAACAATAGGGGAAATGTTTATTAAAAAGGGATCGGATATTTTTGGAGGCCTGGGCAAGAAAGGCAGATGAGGTTAACCTGATAAATAAAGGGTTTTGCACATGGGGAAAAGAAAAAATCCATTACATGATTACATGTTAAATAAAAAAAACACTGGGTAAAAGTCCCGGAGAAGGACTTGGAAACAGGAAAAAATTGTAGAGCTTGAAAAAAGCAGCAAAAAAAATGATAAATGGACGGGGTGCACGCAATACCCGAAAAATTAGCAAGGTTAGGGTTATTTAGTTTTAGAAAAAACGGCTTCGGGGGGACATAAAAAATAGTTATATAATTAAGGGCCAATTAAGATCTCCAAAGATTTATTCTACCCCTGGGTGTATCGAAAAAGGGGCATCCTCTACTCTTGGGAAAGGGAAAATTTCACTTAAACATAAAGGATTTTTATTTTAGAGCAAAGAGACGGAACTTGTCCATGGGAATTTAAAAAAAAGGGTTCAAAAAGGGTTGGGTAATTTCTAGATGTAATAATTAACAAATTATAGTGATCAGGGTTCTGGGGGAAGGGGCTGGATACATTTCTAGATGTAAAAAATAACAATTATAGTGATCAGGGTTTGGAGAAGGTTGGGTTCATTTTTAGATGAATAATTTTAAAAAAGTTAAGTTCTGGATTTTGGGGGAAGGGGCTGGAACTTTCTAATGTAATAAAATAACAATTTTTAAATGACCGATTCTGGAGAAGGGGCTGGATACATTTTTAGATTAAAAATTTAAAAAGTTATAGTGACTGGGATTTGGAGAAGGGTCGGAAACATTTCTAGATGTAATAAAAATTTAAAAAGTTATAGTGATCAGGATTTGGAGAAGGGTCGATACATTTTTAAGTAATTAAAAAACAATTCTAGTGACCAGGGTTTTGGAGAAGGGTCTGGATACATTTTAGATGTAATAATAAACTATTATAGTACCAGGATTTTGGGGAAGGGTCTGAAACATTTCTAGATGTGATAATAGAACAAATAGTGACCAGGGTTCTGGGAAGGGTCTGGAACTTTTTTTAGTAATAATAGAACAAGTTAAGTGACCAGGATTTAGAAGGGGCTGGATACATTTCTTTTGTAATAATAAAACAAATTATAGTGACAGGGTTTTGGAGAAGGGGCTGGGGACATTTCTAGTGAATAATTAAAACAAATTATATGCAGGGTTTGGAGAAGGGGCGGGAAAATTTTAGATGTAAAAAATATAAAAGTTATAGGGCCAAGATTCTGGAAAGGGTCGGAAAATTTTAGATGTAATAATATAAAAAATATAGTGATCAGGATTCTGGGGAAAGGGTCTGGGGACATTTTCTAATTAATAATATAACAAGTTATAGTGACTAGGATTCTGGAGAAGGTCGGAACAATTTCTAGATGTAATAATATAACAGTTATGTGACCCGGGTTCTGGAGGGTCGGGTCTTTTTGATGTTAAAAAATAACAATTAAGTGACGGGATTCTGGAGAAGGGTTGGATACTTTTCTGATGTAATAATAAAAAATTTTTTAGTATCAGGAATTTTGGGGAAGGGGTTGGGTACATTTTGTGTAAAATATAACAATTTTAGTGACCGGATTCTGGGGAAGGGGCTGATACATTTCAGATGTAATAATAAAATTTAAAAATGACCAGGATTCTGGGAAAGGGGCGGATACATTTCTAGATGTGAAATGAACAAGTTATAGTGACCGGGATTCTGGGGAAGGGGCTGGATACATTTCTAGATGTAATAATAAAACTAGTTATGAGTGACCATGAATCAGGAGAAGGGTCTGGATACATTTCTAGATGTAAAAATCCGAAAACACGTATATAGTGACCAGGATTCTGGAGAAGGGTCTGGATACATTTCTAGATGTAATAAAATAACAAGTTATAGAGACGGGATTTTGAGAGGTCTGGATACATTTACTATATGTAAAAAATGTGAACAAGTTAATAGTGACCAGACTCCTGGAGAAGGGTCTGGATACATTTCTAGATGTAATAATAAAACAAGTTATAGTGGACTGGGATTCTGAGAA
Organism: Phyllomedusa bahiana; assembly: GCA_025379985.1. Taxonomy (NCBI): domain Eukaryota; kingdom Metazoa; phylum Chordata; class Amphibia; order Anura; family Hylidae; genus Phyllomedusa; species Phyllomedusa bahiana. Next base: position 23,479 of record JAODAL010035944.1, read on the forward strand.
GGGTCGAAACATTTCTAGATGTAATTAATATGAACAAGGTTATAGTGACCTGATTCTGGAGAAGGTTCTGGATACTATCTGTATGTAATAATATAACAAGTTGATAGTGACCGGGATTCCTGGGAGAAGGGTCTGGATAACATACCATCATTTTCTCTGCTGTATATTCCTAATTGCTTGTCCTGTTTCTGGTAATTGGAATTGTGAATAGTGGACTAAACCTCCCATCAATTGTCCCTCTGCTGTAAAGGTCTAATTGCTGTGGCTGTGTTCTGGTATTGGAATTGATGAATAGTGGAACCATACACCTCCATCATTAGTCTCTGCTGTATATGTCTAATTGCTGTGCTGTGTTTCATGGTATGTGGAGATTGTGAATAGTGGACTACACCTCCCATCATTTGATTCTCTGCAGTATATGTTCCTGAATTGCGTGCAGGTTCTGGTATGTGGAATTGTAATAGTGGACTACACCGTCCATTCATTTGTCTCTGCTCTGTATAGTCTAATTGCGAGTCTGTGTTCAGGTATGTGGAGATTGTGAATAGTGGACCTACACCTCCCATCCAATTTTGTCTCTGCAGTATTTGTCTAATTGCTGTGGGCTGTGTTCTGTATTGGATTGTGAAAGTGGACTACACCTCCCATCATGTCTCTGCTGTAACTGTCTAATTGCTGTGCTGTGTTCATGTATGTGGAATTGTGAAATAGTGGACTACACCTCCCATCATTTGTCACTGGCTGGTATATGTCTAATTGTTTCCTGTGCTGTGTATCTGGAATGTGAAATGTGAATAGTGGACATACACCTCCCATCATTTGCTCTGCTGTATAGGTCTAATTATGCTGGTTGCTTGTCTCTGGTATGTGGAATTGTGAATAGTGTACTACACCTCACCATCATTTGTTCCTCTGCTGTAATGTCTAATTGGCTGTGCTGTTTATTCTGGTATGTGGAATTGTGAATAGTGGACTAACAACCTCCCATCATTTGTCTCTGCATGTATCGATGAGTCCTAATTGCTGTGCTGTGTTCTGGTGTGTGGAATTGGTGAATAGTGGATCTACAACCTCCCATCTTTTGTCTCTGCTGAATAAGTCTAATTGCTGGCATGTGTTCTGGTATGTGAATTGTGATAGTGGACTACACCTCCCATCATTTGGTCCTCTCTGTATAATGTCTAATTGCTGTGCTGTTTCTGGTGTATGGCATGCATTAAATTTCTCCCATCTCTGTCCTGAAATAATCACCCAATTGTTTATTTAGTATTGGCAAGTGACCCTTGTGTATCTCTCTGCTTGCTTATATTAACTCCACCCATTGCGGCCAGCCTGGGCCCACTAGGTTATATCAATGAACTCCTCATAGATAGTATAAATTAGTTAGCTAGGGTCAGTCTTTGCCATGTAGAGGTAGTGAACCATATCTATAAGTGAACCTGAAAATAAAAGTGCAGATATCTAATTATCTGAAAATACAACCGAAATTAACCGGAAGTGGGCCGATAGGGGGCTAGAGGAAACGCCTTTTCTTGTAAGTAATCTAACTTCCCAAATAAAAAAAAACAAAAAAAACTATTCACCATGCGCACATATGCTGGTCTATCTTGGCAGCTCATCTACCTCCTGGCTTACCACCCAGATATTCCCCCTAAGAATATTATCCACATCAGTGCCTCTCTCTTTCCCACCCATTTGTTTTCATCAACACACTCTCCTTTCCCTCTTCAAATACCACACAACCCCCTGCTCACAATATTGCTTGCCAAACGCCGCTCAAATTCCATCACTGAAACTCTGCTGTGTCTTTTCTTTCTCCTGCTTCTTGCTGCAGGTGACATCTCTCCTAACCCCGGCCCACCCTCCATTAACTGCTCATCCAACCTCCTCCTTCCATAGAAACCCTCTACCAAATTGCTATTCGCTGTACATCTTTTTCCCAGTCCTTTGAAAGGTGCTCTGTGAACGCCCGATCCCCGTCTGCAAACAAACTCACTGCTGTTCAATGACCAGTTTCTGCGCCAACTCCCTCAACCTGCTAGCCTCACAGAAAACATGCTCCAGCCAACTGAACACCCGCTTCCCTTGCCGCTCTCACCTATCGTGGCCTACACTTCCACCCACGACACCCCAGACCTGAGAACACGCCAGGTGGAGGTGTTGGCATACTCCTTTCTCCACACTGCACTTACCAGTACATTCCCCCAGCACCCTCACTCACTTTCCCCTCCTTTTTGAGGTCACACCCTCATACTAGCTTTCCAGCCATTTTCCCTCAGACTCGCGGTTCTGTAAGACCCCCTCCGGCTCACCCCGCCAATTCTATATCATTTTTGCTGCCTGGCTTCCCTCACTTCCTCTCTAAGGAAATACCCACTTCTCATCAAGGGTGACTTTAACATCCCTCATTAGATGACCCATGTCTCCCCTCTGCCTCTCAGATCACTTTCACTAACCTCCTTCTCATGGCCAGTCGCAGTTTACTAACTCTCCCACCACAAGGATGGGAACTTCTCTGGATCTGGTTTTCTGTTAACCATTCTCAATCTACTAACTTTAATAATTCTCCTTACACTCTCTCTGATCACAACTTATTTCCTTCTCTATTACAATCATCTCACCCATCTCTGACACACCTGGCCATCTTCCCATTCAGACATATCCACTCCATGAACAAACTCAGGAATTCACAGATACCATACAGTCCTCACTTGCCCCCCAATCTCCTCCCTATCCTGCCCTGAACTGGCATCCAAACAATAAAATGAAACTCTCTCCACCACCCTGGACACATTGGCACCGCTCACACACCGCACCACCAAGTCAGACACCCACAGCCATGGCACACACGCCTCAGACTCGCCATCTGCAGCGATGTTCCAGATGTCGGAGCGTCTGTGAGGAACGTCTAAGCTACCTGCAAGACATTCTCCACAAACACAATACATGCTTCAGGACTTATCAAACTGCCCTTCACTGCGCCAAACAAAAATATTTCACCTCCCTCATCGCAACCTTACACAACAACCCTAAACGCCTGTTTTACACATCCACTCCCTTCTCTGGCCTAAAGCTCAGGCTCCGGTCCACTGACCTCTGTGCTGAAGACCTGGCCACTCACTATCAAAGAGAAAATTGACAAAAAAATCCGGCAAAAACATCTCATCTCAAACCCGAACAGCAGCCATCTGGTCCCTCCCCGCACATCCCCCAGCCTACCTCTCAGCACTGAACCCGACACAGAAGAAGTGTCCAGGCTTCTGCTGTCTGCGCGCCCCACCAATCCTGCTCTTGTGACTGACCAATCCCTCCCAACTTGTCCTGTCTATTCTCTCCACTATCCTCTCTCACCTTACTGCAATCTGTAACCTCTCTCTCTCCACTGGATCTCCCATCTTCCTTTATAAACATGCTGTTTCTAACTTCCCTTACTGAAAAAGCAGCAACCTCTGGACCCATCCTGCGCTGAAAACTACCGACCAGATCTCTAACCTGCCCTTCATCTCCAAACTCCTGGAACGCTTGGTCTAGTAAACTCTCGCGCCTGATCCACAAACACTCTACAAACTCACTTCTCGAATTCCTCTGCAATCCCGGTATTCCGGCACCCTACACTCCCGAAAAGCTCTAGCAAGAGTCTCCAATGATCTCCCTAACAGCTAAATCTCAGGGCAGACTACTCAATGGTTTGCTTCTTCTTGCTGGATCTCTCTCAAGCGTTTTGAACATCTGAGTTGATCACCAACTCACCTCAGCATGCTCAGCACACCACCAATTGGCTCCAGGACACCGCTCTCCCTCTTCGTATCCAACTTACCTTTCTAACCGCTCCTTCAGTGTCTCATTGCTGTGTTTCTACCTCCTCTCCACTTCCTCTTGCTGTCGGGTTTCCTCAGGGTCCGTTCTTGGTCCTCTCCTTTTTCACGTCTACCCACACGGCCCCCATTGGACAAACCATCATCCAGATTCGGCTTTCCAGTACCATCTCTCGCTGATGACAACCCAATAATACACCCTCCATCCCCGTGACCAATCACTCCACTCCTGCTACAAAACACCATGACTGTCGTCCGCTTGTCTCTGACCTCATGTCCTCCCTGGTATCTAAAACTAAACCTCACTAAAACAGAACTTCTAGTATATCCCACCAATCTAACTAACAGACCTTACCACGAGCATCTGCCCTTTCTGTGCTCAGTGTGTGGCACCACCATAACTCCTATGCAGCAGGCCCGCTGTCTTGGATATACTAGATTCCAATTCTTCTTCATCCCCTATATCCAATCCTTGCCCGCTCCTGTCACCTGCACCTCAAGAAAACATCTCCAGAATCCGTCCTTTGTCTCCACTGTGGAAAACAACTCAAACTCTCATTGGTTGCCCTTATCATTCTCGTCTTGATTACTGTAACTCCTTGCTTATCGGTTCACCCTCTGTTGCAAACTCATCCCCTCTCCAATCTGTCCTGACTGCAGCAGCCAGGCTTATCTTTCTTTCCAGCCGCTATACTGATCCTCCTACCTGTGTCAGTCACTGCAGCTGTTTACCTAACCAGTACAGGATACAACATAAACTCAACACACTCACCCATAAAAGCTCTTTCACAGCCAACGCTGCACCTCCCTACAACGCCTCCCTCATCTCTGTCTACCATACCACCCTACCCGCTCTCCTCCGCTCTGCTGATTGATATCAGTTATCACTCTCAATCATCCGACACCTTCCCATGCCCGTCTCCAAGACTTCACACGTGCAGCACCAGTTCACTGGAACATGCTACAGCGGGCGATCTATCACCCTCAAACTCTCATAGCTTTAAAAGGGCCCGGAGAACACATCTTCTCAGTCTGGCCTACCAGAAATCCCTAATGCTAACACGACCCCTCCCCCCCACACTCCCTAGCAGCACTTAACTGATATAGATGTACTGTTTTGGAGTGGCAGTTTCATCCGAAATCTAACGTATAACAAACCCCATAATTATGTCAATGGCTGGACCAATTGTAAATCAAGCACTTCCTTACCCTTTGTCTCTTCTCCTGTACACCCTAAATAGATTGTAAGCTCTATGCTAGCAGGGCCCTCACAGATCCCCTATGTTCTCATCTGTAAGTAGCTTTCCCATTGTTCAATGTATTTATTTTGTGCCCTGTACCTACACCGTCCAAAATTTGAAAGTGCTGCGGAATAAGTTGGCGCTAATAATAAATAAAGATTATTATTATATTTATTATTCACAGAGGTCTAGGATTCTGGAGAAGGGTCCTGGATACATTTCTAGATGTAATAATAGAACAACTTATAGTGACTGGGATACTGGAGAAGGTCTGGAAAACATTTCTAATGTAATAATATAACCAGTTATAGTGAGGGATATTCTGGAGAAGGTTCTGGATACATTTCTAGATGTAATAATGTAACAAGTCACAGTGACCAGGATTCTGGAGAAGGGTCTGGATACATTTCTAGATGTAACAATATAACAAGTTATAGTGACCGGGTTCTGGAGAAGGGTCTGGATACATTCTTAGATGTAATAATATAACAAGTTATAGTGACCAGGATCTGAGAAGGTGCTGGATACATTTCTAATGTAATAATAATAACAAGTTATAGTTACCAGGATTCTGGAGAAGGGTCTGGATACATTTCTAGATGAAATTTAATCTAACAAATTATAGTGACCGGATTCTGGAGAAGGGTCGGGGTTACTTTTCTAGATGTAATAATCTAAAAAGTTATAGTGACCAGGATTCTGGAGAAGGGTCTAGATTAGAGATGGGCGAATTTCTCAAAAATTCAATTTGGTCACTTCGCCGAATTTTCCGACAAAATTCGTTTCGGCCCGAATTACTTCGGCATGAATCGCATTAAAAATCACTTTCCAGGCTGCCAGAGCCTGCGGGTGCTTAGAAACGTTGTCCCAAAATGCTTAAATATGCAGAGGGAGTTTGGGTTTGGTCCTTCATACAATTTGTGTTTTTTGTATGACACGCACATGGAAATGTTGCCGCTCCCTTTGAATCGCTTCACTAAAAATGCTCTGGGCACTTAAGAGGGCAAAACTGACCAAAAAACTGAAGCAGGAACGTAGCCTGGGTTAAGTCATGGCAGCAAAAGCTGGAAAAAAACAAGCTGAGAGCTTAGGTGGCAACATTATTGACAAGTGTGTAGGTGACGGCGGCAGCCACAGCAAGCATGAGGTCAGGCATGGCACAATGACATTTCCTGAAAGTGCAAAAACCAGGAGTTAGGCCACAGTGTGGCACAATGACAGTGTGGAGGGCACAGCAAGCAGCATGAGATCAAGACATGCACAATGGATAAATTCTGTAGGGTGCAAAACATAGAGTAGCCACAGAGTGGCACAATCACACAGTGGGGGAGGTCACGGCGGCAGCATTAGATGTCAGCAGTGGCACAATACCAGTGTGGAGGGCACGGCAAGCAGCCACGGCAGCAGCAATGAGATCAGACAGTGGCACAATGACATTCTGGAGGTGGCAAAAAAAGGAATAGCCCCACAGAGTGGCACAATGACAGAGAATCGAGGTGAAAGCGTCAGGAGCAACAGCATGAGGTCAGAGAGTGGCACAATGACAGAGATGTTGAGGTGGGTGGCAATACCAGACCCTGGTAAAGATGGTGTAGCAGTATGGAGAAAACTGGCAGCAGATGTGTGCATCAGGCCGGGTGGGCGGCATCAGAATAGTGCTGAGGCAGGTAGTTTGAACCCAGACTGGAACGCCTAAGGCATTGGTGTGTGGAAATCCTGGCCGATCCCACGCCTATTTCATCTTGACTAGAGGTCGTCGTTCCACATTTCCCGTGGACAAGCGGGTTCTCCTTGGGTAACAATGGCCCCCTCCGTCACTGAACACTCGCTCTGATGCCACACTACTGGCCGGGCAGGACAGCTTTCTCCACTGCAAACTCGGCAATGTTGCGGCCACACATCCAGTTTTTGTGGGCTGCCCATAGTCCCAGTCGGATCTTCTAACTGAGGTGGCAGAGTGCTTCCCAAGTAGCCACAACCTGTTGGTTTCAGGGACTGCTCCAGGTCCCTGCTGCAGCTGTGAATGCCCTCCTCACTAGGCGGGTGAAGGAAGCTGCCTCATCAGTGTCTCCAGACTTAGGTTAACTGCTGTAGGAGCTGGTACTGCTTCCTAACCCCCCACCTTACCCCAGAGCGCGGCAGTAGTAGGTGAGCGCTGGAGGAACCCCCATCCAGACCTGTCAGAGGGAGGGACGATGCTGCACATAGGCAGCGGCAACTGATTACGGAGGATTTCCTATAGTATTTGAGTTTGTCCTCCCTCTGCAATAGCTGGGAAAAATGCTCCAATTTTGGACCGGTAGTGAGGGACCAATAGGGTTGAGAGCAGAAGTCATCCCTCTGCCGGATTCTGACTATTCGTCTGTCACCTAGCCAGCAAATAAGCATTCGCGGCCATCTGCACAAGTGACTCCGAGTGGAACATCCCATGCCTCCATTTCCACTGTAAAAGCTCAAGGAGGCATGTGTGGTCATCTGCCTCGTCTTCCTCATCTCCATCCACCACCTCCAGCTGCTCCTGCTCCTCCTCTCTTGTCACCTGGGTAGAAAATCCACTCATTTCACCAGACAATGCTTCTGCTCCAATGTCCCTCCCCTCCCCCCTCCATTTACAGTCCCCCCTGACGCAATTGCCACGAGATGTAGTCGCCACGGTCTCCAGATTCCCTGCCCAGACAGATTTTTTCAGCATCTGCTCCAGGACATGAATCAGTGGAGATGCGTTATTCATCCCATAATCCTGGCGACTGACAAAATAATGGTCGCCTCCTCGAATGGCCTCAACAAACGTCATGGTTGTCACGCATGAGCTCCACTGCTGACTTCCAAAGTTACACAGGGGAGTACTTCTGTCTGCCTGCATCATTAAAAAATCGTTAATGGCCTTCTCTGTCATACAGTTCCGGTCCAACAAGTGCAGGCTGGAATTCCCGCGGGTGGAAACATCGCATATCAGAGTGTTTTGGGGGACCCCATTCTGCCCCTCCAACTCGAGGAGGGTTTTCCTGGCTTTGTACAATGGACATTTCTGGCCATTTTCAGATCTCTGAAGATCGGTGGAAGACTTAGGAACCTTTTCACAACCATATGAACACGTGCGCCATGCAGGTCGCAGGACCATCCCTCCCTGGTGCAGCGTCGTACACCATGTTACTCCCATTGTCCGTCACCAAGGGTCCGATATGCAGTTTGCTCGTAGATAAGCCACACATCGATTTCTGCTGCATGACGCGGACATTTTACTCCCGTGTGACTTCGTTTCGCCGAGGCAAGCAGGTGTAAGAAACTGCGTGGACACGCGTGCCCAACACATGTGGTATGATGGAGCAGTACTTGTGGATGCTGAATGGTGCGGATGGTGGGAGAGGAGGAGGCGTACATTGGCGAGTGCAAGCAGTTTGACAACGTGGAGGAGAAAGCGGCGTCTCCCTGTCCAAGTTTTGGAGTGCCTGGGCAGGAGCACATTCACCCAGTGGGCCGTAAGACATGTACATGCCCTGACCGTAGTTACAGCTCCTAGACGTCCTCGCTGCCGTGCACCTTTGGAACAAACCGATAAGCTCAATGACTGACCCACCTACTGTTCTACATATTTATGAAGTGCTGGTACTGCCTTTTTGGAAAAGAAAAAAAAAATATACAGCTTGGAACCTCCATCTTGGCTCGGCACAAGCCATGAGTTCCTGAATGGTGCAGAGTCCCACCATTGGAAAATAGGAGGGACTTCAATACCAACAACTTGGACAGGATCACGGTCAGCTGCATCACCTAGATGGATTGGACGCATACTTGTTGTCATGTATTTGCAATCGCCTCGCTGAACGACTGCTTGGCCCAGAGTAGCGAGAACAGGAGCAACTTGACCGGAGATGATGTCAAGAGAGAAACAGCTCCCTTCTTGCAAGGTGGTGGGGCCTTGACTGGCTGCAATGGCAAGGCATGCCACTGGCGCTGCAGCTTGCTGCTGCTGTTTCACGAGCGGCAGGATGGACCACCATCATCTGAGCCACGTTCTCCCAGGCCACCGATGGTGACAGCTGCAATGTGTGACGCAGTGCCGTGTGCCAACGTTAGCTCCCTGGCCACGCTTCACTTTCTCCTCATAGATTCAACATATACCCATGTTCGTCTCCTCCGTGTCTTAGCAAAGAACTGCCACACCGCCGAGTATCGGATTTTTACCACCAACGCACCGCACTGAGATGACCTACTCCGCAGCGCCTCGCTGGACCCCTGTGCCGCTACTTTGTTGACCTGCGAAGCGGGTTTTTATTACCCCGTGGCCGCTTGGCTCCCGACCTCACACCTGCTGCTATCCTGCTGACTCACAGGCCACACGACCCACTTTGCTGGCTGCGCCGCTCCTGACGCGCAAGCGACGCCCTCTTCTCCTTACGATGATGAAGCACTTGCCACACCCTGCTCCCAAGTTCGCTCGGCTACATCATCTCTATTTTGTGTTTCATCTTCACTGCTGTCCTCCATCACCGTTTCTTGGTATGCCTAGGCTGACCTCCTCAAACATGACCTCCCATGTCCACTCACCACCTCTATACTTATGCCGCCTACTGCAAGAAGCAGGGGAAATATTGGCCCCCATTTCTTCGCTGCCAAGTAGCTGCTGATTGCCCTCCTCAAATTGTTTCATCCTCGCCTATATAGAGGCCGCTGAGTCCCATACCACATAGTAGATCTCTGCTGAGGGAACCTGATGGTACAGAGGCGGTCTTGAGGAGAGGGAGTGCCGCTGACCCGCTCCCTTCCATGCCAACTAAAGGGTTGTGTCTGACGTTCCCACCGAGACTCTTGGTTGGGGTTGTCAGATTCATCTGGAAGGAAGAGAAGACTAGTCAACCAATCAGAGAACCCTTGGTTTTGCTGAACAACACACAGCCGCTAGATTACAGCGGCAGTTTCTGGCCTCACCGAGTGACCCCTGCTGCGACGTCCCCTTGCTGTGGCCTGGGCCTTTTCCAGGAATGTTTGTTGCCACTGGCCACACGCAGGTGCAGAGCCGACACCTCTCTGTCTGTACATACTGTTTGTTCTAAAATGTACAGACGCTGTTTGATGATGAATCTGTATATGATAAATACACACCCTGTTTTTGACTCTACATGAACCCATTAACAAGCTGGGTACCCTTTTATATAAATTTGGGGTCCACTCCACTAATGGCCAGGAAAAATTTACCTGTAAGTAGGCTACAGGAAAAATGTATATATTATGGTCGATGAAAAGAAACGGTTTATTTTTGTCAGCACACTAGCAAAACAACGCTTAATAACCCTTGATGTAAATTGCGCCTAAAGAAATTGAGCCGCACAAACTAGTATTCTTTGTACGGTTTTACAATTGCGGTTTTCTACGCCACAAAACAAGAGATAAAATGTAATTAACCTTTGCTATGTGAATTAGGCTACAGAACAATTTATATATTTTGGCGTTGAAAAAGACGGTATTATTTTTTGTCCAGCAACACCTCAGCAAAACAACGCTTAATTAACCCTGGATGGTAAATTGCGCCAAAGAACTGACCGCACAAACAAGTAGTTGTAGCGTGTACAATTGCGTTGTTTACTACGCCACACAACAAGATATAAAATTGTAAATAACCTTTGGCTTTTGAATTAGGCTACATGAAAAATGTATATATTTTGCGTTGAAAAGACGTTTTTAATTTTTGACACCACACCAGCAAAACAACGCTTTAATTAACCCCTGGTATGTAAATTGCGCAAAGAATTGAGCAGTCCAAAAATGAAGTGGTATTGTTGTATTGCTGTTTCTTTAAATGATACAACAGGAACTCTTAGATCCCACGTTAGGATATGAATGAATATGCAGCTGCATGGACGCACATTTGGATTTCAGATCCAATACCCCAAAAAATCAGAAATATGAACATTAATAGAGCAGTCTCTGAGACAATCAGAACACCCCACAGAATCGCTATATACAAAATCAATTCTACAGTAAGAGCGTTCATCCGCTGCATCACTTCCCTGATGATCACAGTGAGAGGAGTGTGAGCTCCGGCGTCGCACCCCGGCTTAGAAGTGCGGTGACGTCACAGAATCCCGCCGGTCTCGATTGGCTTCACTCTGCACATGTCATGCAGGTTATGCCCTTCTTCCTCCCAGAGTGCTTTTGCCCCATGTAGCGCCATGTGCTCGCAGCCATTTTACAATGAAAATGCCACTTCGTTCACCCGAAGTCGCCCAAAGTTTCGACTTTCGTTCAGATAAAGAAGTTTCCTGAATCAACACGAATTCCACTTCCTTAGAATCGATTCGCCCATCTCTAGTCTAGATACATTTCTAGATGTAATAATATAACTAGTTATAGTGACTGGTATTCTGGAGAAGGGTCTAGATACATTTCAAATTGTAATAATAAAATAAGTAATAGTGACCAGATTCCTGAGAAGGGTCTGGATAACATTTCAGATGTAATAAATATAACAATTTTATACTGACCAGTACTCTGGAGAAGAGGTCTGAGACATTTCTGGATGTAATAATTTTTGGTTAACAAATTTTAGGGACCAGGAATCAGGAGAAGGTCTTGGATAAATTTCTAGATGTAATAATATGTTATGATGACCAGGATTCTGGAGAAGGGTCTGGATACATTCCTAGATGTAAAATGATAACAAGTTATAGTGACCGGATTCTGGAGAAGGGTCTGTATACATTCCTAGATGTAATAATATAACAAGTTAAAGTGATCAGATTCTGGAGATGGTCTGGATACATTTGCTAGATTGTAATATAACTAAGTTATAGTGACCGGGATGCTGGAGAAGGGTCTGAATACATTTCTAGATGTAATAATATAACTAGTTTAGTGACCGGATTCGGAGAAGGGTCTGGATACATTTCTAGATGTAATAATATAACAAGTTTTAGTGACCAGGATTCTGGAGAAGGGTCTGGGGACATTTCTAGATGTAATATAATTAGTTATAGTGACTGGGATGATGGAGAAGGGTCTGAATACATTTCTAGATGTAATAATATAACTAGTTATAGTGACCGGGATTCTGGAGAAGGGTCTGGATACATTTCAAGATGTAATAATATAATAAGTTATAGTGACCAGGATTTGGAGAAGGTCTGGATACATTTCTAGATGTAATAATATAACAAGTTATAGTGACCATGATTCTGGAGAAGGGTCTGGAGACATTGCTAGATGTAATAATATAACAAGTTACAGTGACCTGGATTCTGGAGAAGGGACTGAATACATTTCTAGATGTAATAATGTAACAACTTTTAGGGACCAGGATTCTGGAGAAGGTCGGATACATTTCTTAGATGTAAAAATTATAATAAGTATAGTGGACCTGGGGTTCTGGAGAAGGGTCTGGATACATTCCTAGATGTAATAATATAACAAGTTATAGTGACCGGATTCTGGAGAAGGGTCTGGATACATTCCTAGATGTAATAAAATAACAAGTTATAGTGGGCCAGATTCTGGAGAAGGGTCTGGATACATTTCTAGATGTAATATAACAACTTATAGTGACTGCGATGCTGGAGAAGGGTCTGAATACATTTCTAGATGTAATAATATAAATAGTTATAGTGACCAGGGTTCTGGAGAAGGGTCTGGATACATTTCTAGATGTAATAATATAGCAAGTTATAGTGACCAGGATTCTGGAGAAGGGTCTGGATACATTTTTTAGATGTTAATAATATAACTAGTTATAGTGGGCCGGAAATTCTGGAGGGAAGGGTCTGGATACATTTCTAAATGTAATAATATAACAATTATAGTGACAAGGATTCTGGGGAAGGGTCTAGATACATTTCTAGATGTAATAATAAAACTTGTTATAGTGACAGGATTCTGGAGAAGGGTCTGGATATATTTCTAGATGTAATAATGTATCAACTTTTGGGACCAGGTTCTGGAAGAAGGGCCTGGATAAAATTCTAGAGTAATAATATAAATAGTAATAGTGACCAGGATTCTGGAGAAGGTCTGGATACAAATTTTTAGATGTAATAATATTCAACATGCCAACTCTCCCGTTTTGGCGGGGGGTCCCCTATTTGGGGTCCCCTCCCGGGGGAGCTGGCATTTCTCCCGCCGCCTGCAGCGGTGCGGGGGTCCTTAAATGACCGCGGCGCCGGAGTAGCGCTAGTGGCGCTACTCCGGCGCCGCCAGTCCGTTCCCACGGGCGGGTGAAGCGGGGGCAGGGTCCGCTCACCCGCCCGCGGTCTCACTGTGTGGGAGGAGGCAGGAGGGAGTGCTCCCTCCCCCCCCTGTATGTACAGCGCCGCTGCGCGCCGTATATACAAGGCAGCTCATAGGGAAGTGACGTGCGTCTGCACTCACTTCCCCTGTGTCGCTTGGGGGAGATCGGCCGGGAGCGGGCCGCGCTGCAGGAGCCTGGTCTGGTAAGTGGATTTTATTATTTTATTTTTATTAACTACATGGGAGCTCTGCTTGGGTACAGTGGGGCAACTAAACCAGGCTGGCTACAGTGGGGGCAACTACCAGGCTGGCTACAGTGGGGGCAAAAACCAGGCTGGATAAAGTGGGGGCAACTACCAGGCTGGCTACAGTGGGGGCAACTACCAGGCTGGCTACAGTGGGGGCAACTACCAGGCTGGCTACAGTGGGGGCAACTACCAGGCTGGCTACAGTGGGGGCAACTACCAGGCTGGCTACAATGGGGGCAACTACCTGGCTGGCTACAATGGAGGCAACTACCGGGCGGGCTACAATGGGGGCAACTACCTGGCGGGCTACAATGGGGGCAACTACCTGGCTGGCTACAATGGGGGCAACTACCTGTCTGGCTACAATGGGGCAACTACCTGGCGTTACAATGGGGCAACTCCCCGGCTCGCTACAATGGGGGCAACTACCTGGCTGGCTACAATGGGGGCAACTACCTGGCTAACAAAGGGGGGCATCTACCTAGCTACAGAGGGGGCATCAACCTGCCTGAAAGGGGGCATTTCCCTGGTTAGGGGGGCTACTACCTGGCTATAAGGGCATCTTACTGGCTTTCTTCCAAAGCCATTATGTAGTTAGGGGGAGTGGGTGTGGCTTTTGAAGGGGGCGTGGCACACAAAAAGATGGGCGTGTCCATGCAAATTTTTGCCGCGGCCGCCCTCTTTAATCTCCTGCTTTTCCATTTTCAAAAGTTGGCAACTATGGTATAAATAGTTATAGTGACCAGGATTCTGGAGAAGGGTCTGGATACATTTCTAGATGTAATAATATAATAAGATCTAGTGACCGGGATTCTGGAGAAGGGTTGTTGGTCCAGGGATTTATTCTGATCGCCAGATTGGAGTCGGGAGGAAATCTTTTCCCTAACATGAGGACAATTGGCTTCTGCCTCATAGAGGATTCTTCCTTCCTCTGGATCAACACTTTAGCGAAATGGGCTGAACTGGATCGACGTCTATCTTTTTTCTGACTTACATGTAACTATGTAACTAGATGGTAACATACAGTCTTCCGAGTCTGTATACACTGGTGTCTACCAATATATGGTCACTGTATGGAGGTAATACACAGTCTGCAGAGCCTGTGTTCACTGGTGTCTACCACTATATGGTCATTGTATGGAGGTAATATACAGTCTGCAGAGCCTGTGTACACTGGTTATACCACTTTTGAGCATGCAGGGGGTAATAACAGTCTACAGAGCCTGTGTACACAGGTGTCTACCACTAAATTTTTTCTGTATGGGGGTAACATACAGTCTGCAGACCCGTGTCCCCTGGGTCTACCCTTTATTGTCTCTGTATGGAGGTAAATACAGTTGCAGGCCGGTACATGGTAGCTACCCCTTTTGGTCACTGTATGGGGGAAATAACATTTTTCAAGCCTGTTACACGGGTGTCTACACTATAGATCATGAAAGCAATTATTAGGGTAATATATAGTCTTCAATCCTGTGACACGGGGTCTACCACATATGGTGACTGTAGGGAGGTAATGTACAGTCTGCGAGCCTGTGTACACGGGTTTACCTACCACTAATGGTCACAAAAAGGAGGAAAATTACAGTCGCAGACCCGGGGTTACACGGGTCTACCACTATATTGTCTCTGTAGGAGGTAATATACAGTCGCAGAGCCTGTGTACAGATTCTACCACTTTATGGTCACTAAAAAGGGTGGTAATATACATTGCAGAGCCTGTGTACACTGTACACCATAATGGTCCGTATGGAGGTAATATACTCTGCAGACCCTTTACACGGGGGTCTCCCACTATTGGTCACGTATGAGGTAATATACATCTGAGACCTGTGTACACGGGTTTTACCTATATATGGTCTCTGTATGGAGGTAATAACAGTTGCAGGCCTGTTTTTCACTGGTAGTACCACTAAAAGGTCACTGTAGGGAGGTAATATACATCTGCAGACCCTGTGAACTGTGTCTACCACTAAATGTCACTGTATGGGGGTAATATACAGCCCTGCAACCCTGTGTACACGGGGGCACCACTAATGAGCACTGCAGGGAGGAAAATTACAGTCTGCAGAGCCTGTTACACGGACTACCAAAATGGTCACTGTAGGGAGGTAATTACAGTCTGAGAGCTTTGATTCGGGTGTCTACCACAAAGGTCACTGAAAGGGGTAATAAAAAAGTCTGCAGAGCCGTGTACATGGTGTCTACCATAATGACACTGTGGAGTAATATACAGTCTGAAGCATGTTACACTGGTAATACCAGTATATAATCACGTGTGGGGGAAAATATTGATTGTATTGTAAGGGTTTCTTTCAGGCCATTTAGGGCATCCCCCAGTCTGAGGATTGGAATAGACTATCCAACATCCAGGAAAGCTGGGTGACTCCAAACCCTTCTTTTAGCTCTCTTCTTTGTGTGAAAGTGGCATAGCTTGATATAAATAGGGGCATATATTAATATAAATAGGGTGTTGTTTATGCAAATTGTGAGGGGCGGTGCCCTTCCTCCCTCACTCTAAAAAATTTCCCGGTATCTTTTTTTATTTTCATTAATGAAAAAACCATTTTTTTGTAATATTTAAAGTTTTACCAAATGTAGCCTTTACTCACATTTGGTTTTTTTTTCCTTTCCCAAAGTTTCCTGCTTTACTACTATAGCACTTGGCCCCTGATGTAAGTTGTGTTTGGTGGCATGGGAGTGAAATCTCACAATGACACTGCAGGTGGCTGGAATCCTGTGTGCATGTCACAACAGACATCTTCTCTACTGTCAGTGCGGCTAGGCACTGGAATCAATGTCACAGGCAGGTTGGGAAAGTGTAAGGGCGCGTTCACACGACATAGGACAAATACCGGCTGGTTTGCCGGGCGGTAGTTGTCCCGTTTTGCGGCCAACCCCCACGGCCACGGGGGGGACGGCTTTTCTCCGCGATGAGCAGAGAACAGCCCTCCTCCCTCTCATTGAGAAGCACATCTTCCGTCCGGAAACCGGAGGGAAGTGGTGCTTGATCAATTTTTTTCCCCCGGGACCCCCCGGAAAAACCCAACCCGACAAAAAACCCTGCAGGGGGGACTGCTGCACAGGTTTTCCAAAGAGAAAATTTGCTCATTTTGGGGCCTTTTTTTCAGGGGGGCTGAAAAAACCGAAACCGGCTAAAAAAACCGCCAAAAACCCCCGTGCGGGGGACAGCCCTAAGGGGGGGACTGATTTTAAACCAGTCTCACGCTTTCACTTTTACAAGCTGCTGTGACATTGTCATTGTTCATAGCCTAGCCAAACTCACAGTGCTCACTGTAGGAGCAACCCCCACAGTGTTCTCCTCCCTCTTTGGCTGTACATGCTGTGGAGTGCATTCCAATCCCAGTGGAGAGATATTACACTCAACAACAGCTCACTGACATAGGAGATGTATTCCACTTCCACTCCCTGTTACTAGTGGGAACCACAGGGCTCAGTATTGGGCCATATCCTCTTTAATGTATTTAATATATTACACATGGATTACACAGTAGAATACCGATCTTTGCAGACGATACTAATCTCTGTAAAGGAATCCACATAATAGAGGATAATGTGTTATTATAAAGGGACTAGATAATTTGGAGGCCGGGGGCGGGGAAATGGCAATAGGTTTAACACAAAATAAAGAAAGGTTTATGAACATGGGGAGAAAAAATCCATTACATGATTTTTTGGACTATAAGACACACTTTTTTCCCCCAAATTTTGGGGGGTAAAACAGGGATGTGTCTTATAATCTGAATACAAAAGTGGGGGCTGCTGGCTGTATTAATGCGCCCTCACTGAGCTTTCTCGGGCCCAGGAGGTGGAAAAAGGTGATGCGGTAAAGCGGTGCAGGGTTTAAAAAACCCCACCACAGGCTTCCAACAGTATTAAGGCACTCCAGCTTCCTCCCACCCTGAGATCGCTCAGTGCAGCCGCATTCAATACAGCTGGCATCCTCACTCAGAGCAGCACTGCTAGTACACAGGGATGGAGAGGGCTCTAGCTCTTTCCTCTGATAACCCCTCCTCCCCCCCTGCAAGGAATCATTGTCAGAGCTTATGGGGTTTTCCACAGCTGCCTGTACAGGGTATGTACTTAAAAACTTTTACACCCTCCCTACAGCAGGGTGAAATGGGTTAATGAATGAAATCCTATGTACGCAGAAAAAAACAGTATGCTGTAAAAGGAAAGGAATGTGTTCCTTTTTGGTCAAGTACCCTAGGGGGACAAAGTATTAAAG
Organism: Phyllomedusa bahiana; assembly: GCA_025379985.1. Lineage (NCBI taxonomy): Eukaryota > Metazoa > Chordata > Amphibia > Anura > Hylidae > Phyllomedusa > Phyllomedusa bahiana. The sequence continues at coordinate 41,243 of JAODAL010035944.1, forward strand.
TTAAAAAAAAAAGTTTAAAACAAATATATCTTAAAAGTTTAAATCACCGCCTTTTTGCCATTTCACAAATAAAAAGGTGCACATATTTGGAAGCGCCACTTCCGTAAAATTCCGATCTATTAAAATATATATAACATCATTTATCCCATATGCTGAGAAACGGAGAAGAAAAAATATTCCAAACAGCAAAATTGTGGATTTTCTGGTCATTTCACATCCAAAAAATTGGAAAAAAAATGTCAAAAAGTCGCATCTACCACAAAATGGTGCCAATAGAAAATAAACTTCAGCTCAGACTTTTTTGCTTCAATTTTTTTTTCCTATTTTCACCTTCTAAAACCTAGGTGTGTCTTATAGTCAGTACTTGTAATGGAAAAACCTGGGAAAAAATGACATGGAGAATGCTTGAGGATCCTGGGGACATAAAAATAACAGGAAAACCAGGTCAGGGGACACAGCCAAAAACAAATAGGATCATGGGTGCATTAAAAGGGGGAAGATGACATGATGGAACATTATTCTCCCATTATAAAATCACTGGTTTGACCACCATGGAATATTGTGTACAGTTTTGGGCACCATGCACAGGAAAAACATTTTAGAGCTTGAAAGGTTCAAAGGGGGCGACAAAAATAATAAAAAGGGCTGGGTGGGGCTGCTTTACCCCGAAAATTGCAAATTTGGTTTTTTGTTTGAGAAAAGAAGGGTTCGGGGGGCAAGAAAATATGTTTAAAAACAAAAGGGCAAATGAGATCTCGCTAAAGAATTTTTTTATACCCAGGCTTTATCTTGACAAGGGGCATCCTTTAGTTTGAGGAACGAAAGTTTCTACATAAATAAGAAAGGGGTCTTTACTGTTTGAGCAGTGAACGGGAACCTCTGCCATAGGAAATTGTCATGGTGAATTCAAAAACCCGAGTTCGAAAGGGTCTGGATGCATTTTGGAGGTAATAATATAACAAGTTACAGTGACCGGGATTCTGGAGAAGGTTGGTACATTTCTAGATGTAAAAAATAAAAAGTTATAGTGACTGGGATTCTTGGGGAAGGATCTGGGTACATTTCTGGTGTAAAAATAAAAAAA
>JAODAL010035945.1:0-42325 GCA_025379985.1 Phyllomedusa bahiana
GGTTGGAGGCCCGGCGCCCGGTTTCGGCCTTTTTTTGGCAAGGTTCCCTCCATTTCAATATGATTCCGCATGTGTGACAGTTGGTGGTGGTTAACCACTTAAGGTTCTTGCCTCTACTTATGCGTTTACGGAAAAAGGCGGCATTATGACATCGCTGGGTGAATCAGAGGCTTGCTCAAAGAAGGCCCAGGCTTGAGAGGTCCTGGACCTTTTTGCGGCAAATAAGCGAGGAGCGGGGGTTTGCGCTGACCGTGGCTGGCGGAATCATATCAGCGGACTTCTGCGACCGCCCTCCCCCTTTTTGTGGCGGGACCCGTATTGACACTCCCCCATGTCTTCCTCCTGTCATGATGAAGCGCTCGCAAGCAAATTTCTGCGGAAAGCCCCAGGATGGATCCGCAATGTCGTCTTTCATCATCATCATCAACACAGGTGACTTGGTCTTTCCCCTGACTTTCTGCATCCAGAAAGCTGCGGGTACAAGCAAGGGGCACTGCAAGGCGTTGCCGACCCGCCCGTGATTTTTCCCGATTGACCGGCTTCCTTCACCTTCCCTCTGATGGCATCAGTAACTGGGCGTCAGAGCAGACTAAATCACCCTCTTGATCTTTTTAACATGCCTTCTGACCCCAACCGCTTTTTTGTCATCAAAGGGGGTCTTCAGACAATGGATTACCCAACAGTGGTGGGTACACGATTTGACATTTGGGCTGCTTCATGTTGACGGATGCTGATGATGTGATGACGACAATTTGTGGCCGTGATGGGGGCGAGGAGGTAAGACTGCTAGATGCAGGTTGCATTAACCACTGAAGGACAGATTGGCGACGATGTTCGTTACTTAGATTCACGGGGCCCCTGACCCAGCGATGACAGGCCTGAGGGCCCTGGCAACTGACGATCCGTGGCATGCGTGTTGTCCCCAGCACGGGAAGGAGCACCTTCTCTGTACCTCTACCTCCATGTGCTACCCCCTCTTTGCTCGCTTACAACCCCTGCTTTTTCGCTCCATGTCCAGAATATAAAAATTTGAGAAGGTATGGAATAGTTTTGGAAAGTCTCTTATTAAAAAGCGGCAAAATCACACCCTTTTTCAAAACCCCTTTTAAAAAAAAATTGCTGTTTTAAATTTACTGAGGTGGGCGATAACAAATTGGTGGGCAAAAGTCCAAAAAAAAACGTACTGTTATGTTTTGTTTAATAAAGGTTTTTTTTGCACCTTTCAATTCACCTGTGGTGAATATAGAATTGCTGTTTTAAGATTTACGTAGATGCTGCGTCAATGAACGTCTGGGTTTGGGAAAAGTCAAAAAAACGTAACTGTTATGTTTTGATATAATAAACGGTATTTTTTGCACCTTTCAATTCACCTGTGGTGAAAATAGAATTGCTGTTTTAAGATTTCGTAGATGCTGCGTCAATGAACAGTACTGGGTGCGCAAAAGTCAAAAAACACGTAACTGTTATGTTTTGATATAATAACAGTATTTTTTGCACCTTTCAATTCACCTGTGGTGAATATAGAATTGCTGTTTTAAGATTTAAAGTAGATGCTGCGGTCAATGAACCAGTCTGGGTGCGCAAAAAATCAAAAAACACGTAACTGTTATGTTTTGATATAATAAAACGGTATTTTTTGCACCTTTCAATTTTACCTTTTGGTGAATATAGAATTGCTGTTTTAAGAGTTACGTAGATGAGGCGTCAATGAACAGACAAGGGTGCGCAAAAGTCAAAAAAACACGTAAATGTTATGTTTTGATATTTATAAACGGTATTTTTTTAGCACCTTTCAATTCACCTGTGGTGAATATAGAATTGCTGTTTTAAGGATTTACGTAGATGCTGCGTCAATGAACAGTACTGGGTGCGCAAATTACAAAAAAACACGTAACTGTTATGTTTGATATAATAAAGGTGTAATTTTTTGCTCCTTTCAATTCACCTGTGGTGATATAGTATTGCTGTTTTAAGATTTTCACGTAGATGCTGCGTCAATGAACAGTACTGGGTGCGCAAAAGTCAATAAAAACACGTAATGTTATTGTTTTTGATTTTATAAATGTATTTTTTGCTCCTTTCAAGTTAACCTGTGGTGTTTATAGAATTGCTGTCTTTATGATCTTACGTAGATGATGCTGTCAATGAACAGTACTGGGTGCGCAAAAGTCAAAAAACACGTAACTGTGATGTCTTTCGTACGATTAACACGGTTATTTTTCTGAACAAACAACTGTGCTTGGACTACAAGATTGCTGGATTGTAATTTAAGTGCAGGTGGATATATCAACAGTCACATAAAATTAAATGAACACCTATCCTGAAATTGTATACTGATAAAAAGTGGAGTTTTGCAGCTAAACAAGAGATCCGCAGTTACTAGAAATGATTTTATCCAATAATAAGTTCTGGCTGCCCCAATATCAAGGAAAATATTTCAATTTGCAAAGTTAAATATAAAGATATTCCCACTACAATGTTAACTAAAGTCTGGTGATAATTTTTCCCAATGTTCTTTATAGATTAGAGCTTGTCTGTGTTCGCCCGCGGGCCCCCTCCCCCCCCCGCTGCCACCGCCGGGAATTTTTTCAGCGGTAGATGCTGCTTTTAAAAAATTCTTAGCTACTACTAAATTCTAAAAATCTCTAATCTAACTAAAATTGACGGATCAACAAGCTAATAGTTGGGTTTTCTCTGTTGCAGAAATAGACTAATTTCGCTGAGCTGTTTGGCCACAGAGCAGAGCGCAGGTCCTTTACATATGAGACGCTGAGAGACATGAGAAGAAAACAGGAAACCGCTTGTTTCTATTAAAACGAGGTCATGTGATTTTTCCCAGCCAATCGCAAAACCAGTACAACCTCCAGTCATGACGTTGCACAACAAGTCACCCTGCTCTATTCAGTAATCTGATTTGCTGGCCGCCAAAATTACAGGAAGCGCCGAAAAAGCGCGATCTTAATAGATGATGTCAGATTTTAACCTTAATTATCGCATGATCTGGAAATTCGATAAACCATAAAAACCTTGCCGATTTAAACTTTGTCGATAAAATCGCTCACACAAACCACACATTGAGCCATGTTTTCCCAGGCCACCGGATGGTGACGCTGCTTTGTGCTAACGCAGGGCAGTGGTGCCAACGTTAGCCCCCTGGCCCGCTTCACTTTCTGCTTACAGATTCTACATATACCCATATTCGGCTCCTCCGGTGTCTTAGCAAAGAACTGCCACACCGCCGATTTATCGGTTTTTTACGCCAACACTCCGCACTGAGTGACTACTGCCGCCGCTGCCTCGCTGAGCCCTGTGCCGCTACTTTCTTGGACCTGCGAAGCGGGTTTTTTTCCCCCGTGGCCGCTTTGGCTCCCGACCTCACACTGCTGCTACCCTGCTGACTCAGGGGCCACACACCCACTTGCTGGCTGCCCCGCTGCATGGCGCAAGCTGACGCCCTCTTCTCTGACGATGATTGAACCCCCTTGCCTCCCCCGGCTCCAAAGTGCGGTCGGTACATCATCATCTATTTGTGTTTCATCGTCACTGCTGCCCTCTCCCCGGTCTTGGTATGCAGAGGCTGACCCCTCCCAACATGACCTCCAGCCACTCTCAACATCTTTTACTTTTCGCCTCCCTGCAAGAAGCAGGGGATATTGGCCCCATTTCTTCGCTCCCAAGTAGCTGCGGGATCCCCTCATCAAATTATTCATCCTTGCTATATAGTGGCGCTGAACCCAGACCACATAGTAGATCTCTGGCTGAGGGAACCGGATGGGACAGAGGCGGGTTGAGGCCAGGTGAGGGCCGCTGACCCGCTCCCGGGCCATCCCAAATAAGGGTTGTGTCTGACGTTCCCACCAACTCTTGGCTGGGGTTGTAGATGTATCTGGGAGGAAGTGGATGACCTAGTCAACCCAATCAAGAACCCTTGGGTTGCTGAACAACACACGGCCGCTAGATGACTCGGCAGTTTGGCCTCACCGAGTGACCCTGCTGTGAGGGCCCCCTTGCTGTGCTGCGACCTGGCCTGTTCCGGGAAATGGTTTGTGCCACTGCACTCACAGGTGCAGAGCCTGCCACCTCTCTTTTGGGACATACTGTTGTTCTAAAATGTACAGACACTGTTGTGATGAATATCTGTATATGATAAATATTACACCCTTTATTTGACTCCAAATGAACCCAGTAACAAGCTTGGGTAACCCTTGGATATAAATTGCGCCCCACAAAATGGCCAGGAAAAATTTACTTTTTATGTGCCGTTTAAAAACTTGTGTATTTTACTAAATGTAAAGGCTTAATTAACCTTCGATATGAATTATGCTACAGAATTTCTTCTGTGGCGGTGAAAAAGAAAGTTTCTTTTACTGAGTGCAACTGCAGAAAAATATTTAAAGTTAACCTTGGATGTAAATTGCGCCAAAGAATTGAACCACCACAAACTACTTGCTTTTTTAGCATGTACAATGCCGTGTTTTTTACGCTACACAACATGAGATAAAATTGTAATTAACCTTTGTTGTGAATTAGGCTACAGGAAAAATGTATTTTATTTTGGCGGTAAAAATGACGGTTTCTTGGAGTAAACCACAGTGAAAAACAAAGGGTTAATTTAAACCCCCTGGATGTAATTGCGCCAAAGAATTGGGGCCCCACAAAACTAGCTTTGTAGCTGTTTACTTTGCCGTCTTTTTTACGCTACACATCAAGAGAAAAATTTGTAATTAACCTTTGCTTGTGAATTAGGCTACAGGAAAAATGTATATATTTTGGCGGTGGAAAATGACGGTTTCTTGGAGTCACCAACAGCTGAAAAAACAACGCTTAATTAACCCTGGATGTAAATTGAGCCAAAGAATTGAGCAGCCAAAAATGAAGTAGTATTTGTATTGTAAAAACACTGTTTCTTTAAATGAATACAACAGGAACTGGCTTAGATCCCCCTTGGATATTCAATGTGCTGTGAGCAGATAGGATTTAAATGTATATGCAGTGCAGGGACGCACACTAGACTTCAGATCCAGTGCCCAAAAATCAGAAATAGAAACATTAAGAGAAGCAGGCTCTGAGACAAGCTGAGACTCCCCCCCAAAATTGCTGTATTAAAAAACAGTTCTTCAGTAACAATCAGCCGCGGGGCACCCTTTTCTGATCAGTACAGTAAGAGCGGTATGAGCTCCCAGACTTATATAGTGCGGTGACGTCACAGAATCCCGCCGGTCTCTGATTGGCTTCATCTCTGCACATGTCATGCAGGCTATGCCCTTCTTCCTCCCAGAGTGCTTTGCCCCATGTAACGCCATGTGCTCGCAGCCATTTTATCAATGAAAAGCACACTTCGTTCACCCGAAGTACCCCAAACTTCGACTTCGTTCAGAACCGAAGTTTTCCTGAAATTCTAAACGAAGTCCACTTCGTTAGAATCAATTCGCCCATCTCTAGTTCTGGGCTTTCCTGAAAAAAATGCTTTTTAACAGTTAACAATCTGATGAAACTATTTATATCTTTAATAGTATTGTAAAGGTTAAAGTCCGTTGTGGGGACATAATTCAAACCCCTACCTAACACCTTGATCTGTTCTGAGGAGAGAATGCAGGCAGATAGATTAAGAACAAGAAAATCATTGACAGAATCATGCATAACAGAAGACGATAAATCAGCAGGGTTATCCACTATGGGGGAGATGTTATTATTTAACCCATTGTTTATCTTGGAGCAAAGTCTCTTGTGCTTCCTCCCCGCCCTCCTCGTATGTTTCTTGGGCGTGATCGACCTCGGGGTCCCCAGTAGTTTTTTGTGGGTCTATTCACATCTCCCATAGTTCTGTTGGCATAGTCATATGGATCCCTCTGTCCATCTGAGTCTGAAGTATCCGTACCCGTCTCTGTAGTGTCCCCTTCCAAAGGAAGAAACGCCACTTTTCTATTGCGCTTTTTAAAACTATTTTTCTTCAAGATGGGCTTAGGAAAAGATCTTTCTTCATTATCATTCTGCCATTTGTAAATTTTATTCTGTGCAAAGTCGAAGGAATCCCTATTAAATTTAGATTGTTTAACAGAGATGATTTCTTCCTCTAATTTGGCAATATTGTTACGTAATTTTTCATCTAAAGCTTTATACGAGGGATCTTCCTTATATGGAGAAATACACATTTTAGCCTCTTTCAGAGACTCATCCAATTTGACCAAAGTGTCCCGTTCAAATTTAATAATTAATAACATTAGTTTGGTGGAACAGTCACTGAGAGTTTCATTCCATGATTGTATAAAGGTATCGTCATGTGGGAAAGTAGGGTATTTATTTAGTCTAAGTCCCCTCGGGATTAATTTGTTGTCAACATATGATTGTAAAGTGGTGCAATCCCACCAAATCCTCAGCTGCTTGGACATGATTTTCTCCAAATTATGCATTTTTTGTTATAACTCCAAACTGCCTTGCTGAGCAACCATGGCTTCCCTGCCAAAAATTAGCTTGGCTCTATTTTGCCTGTTTTGGTTTTCCACATCAAAGGAGGCCAATTCCTCAGGGAACATAGAGTGTGTTTGTAAAAATCCATGTCACTATAAAAACAGTTCCCTCAGACCAAAATATAAAAGCTCCAGAAGAAACGTCCAAAAAACACAGGGAGCTGCCAACTCTCAGCCACAACAATTTAGGGCAAACAAATAAAAATAGAGTGGCGCTCACCAAAAGTCGCTGGGCTGTACGGTCCATCCGTCCACTCTGGATCTTCCAACTAGGAAACGCCCGCTCCCTTCCTCCACAGTGGTGCTCCAGGGAAGCAACATCTGGCTGTTTGATGTGCGTTAAGGTTAGACAAACAACATGAAAGAGTCCCGTCACTCTTGGAAGGGAGATTCAGGAGGCGTGGGGTGACGATGAAAAAAACACTCTTTATTAGAAGAAGATAAAAGATGACTTTAAAAACATCCAAACGTAAAGAATTGGACGCGTTTCAGGCCATGTCTCCGGCCCTTAGTGTAACTAACGTCTACTCAAAAAGGACAGCTTCCTTATATAGCAGTTCCCTAATTACACTCCAAGCTATTACATATGTGCACTTAACTCTTAAGGCTGCTGGAGGAAAAGGACGCTTGGAACCAAGATTAAATGAGACCACTAAGATACCTAATGAATGATCCACCTGAGTGTGGAGAAGAAAGAAAGAAAAAAAAATCCAACCCAAAACCAACAAGAAAGAAAAAAAAAAAAAAACCCAACCCAAAACCAACAAGGAAAAAAAAAAAAAACACAACCCAAAACAAAACAAGAAAAAAAAACAAACAAAAAAACACCACAAAACCACAAAAAGGAGAAAAGTATCCCTAATAAATTTGTATAATTTTAAATTGATCTTAAAATTAAAACCCTTTTTGGGAAAACCTAGTATCCAATTTGTTAGGATCCAAAAGGCTTCCCTATTTAATAATACTTTTCTCCAATCCCCTCCCCTTGGGGGTTTATTGACTTTTTCTATAGCTTGGACTTTAAAATTAGCTAGGTCACCTTGGTGCATTTCCTGAAAATGTTTCACTGCTCTCGAAATTTTACGAAGACTAGGGTTTTTACAATCATAAATATGTTCCCTAATACATATATACAGATGTAGAGAAAACTGAATTCACTATCTTCCCACCGTCCCACTCCATCCCTCCACCTGATCTCTCTATCATAGTCAATGGCTCCACACTCTCCCTGGTCCCACACGTCCGCTGCCTTGGGATAACATTCGACTCTGCTTTGTCCTTCAAACCCCACATCCAAACGCTCACCTCTGCCTGCCGCCTCCACCTGAAAAACATCTCTCGCATCCGCTCATTCCTTAACCCTGACACTACAAAAATGCTGGTCCATGCCCCTGTCATCTCCCGCATAGACTACTGCAACATCCTTCTCTGTGGCCTCCCGTCTAGCACTCTTGCTCCATCCTCAACTCTGCTGCCGGGCGTCTGTACCGTTCTCCTCGCTACTCCTCTGCCTCTCCCCTCTGCCAATCCCTACACTGGCGTCCCAGAGCCCAGCGCATTCATTTCAAGTTACTAACCCTGACCTACAAGTCTCTCCATAACCTCTCTCCTCCTTATATCTCCGCTTTAATCTACAGACACCTCCCCTCACGCAACCTCCGCGCCTCACAGGACCTTCTTCTCTGCTCTTCTTTTATCAGCTCCTCACACAACCGTCTCCAAGACTTCTCCCGTGCTTCCCCCATTCTCTGGAACTCACTCCCAACACATCAGACTCTCCTCCACTTTCACCAGCTTCAAAATCAACATGAAAACCGATCTCTTCAGGATTGCTTATAACCTACAATAACCTTGCTGTCACTACACCCCCCACAGACATGTCTGCCCCTCACCTTCTTTCTCTTTCACCTTTCTTGTAGATTGTAAGCCTTCGCGGGCAGGGTCCTCTCTCCCTCTGTACCTGTTGTTAGTCACAGATTGTCATTATTGTACTTGTTTGATTTATGTTATGTATGTAACCCCCTGAATGTACAGCGCCCTGGAATCAATGGCGCTCTAAAATAAATAATAATAATGGTTTCACACACAGCTTCTTTTTTTTTTTTTTAAATAAAACCCCAATGCAGTTCTTGGGGCCAGAGCAAGCAGTGGCTCCAGCTACAAAGAGAAGTATAGGCCTTAGCTTCAATTAAAAAAACTGGCACACAAGCTGCAGCATTTTTGAAAACCTGAAACAAGTGAGTGTCTATCTGATTGGCAGCTGTGCAGTAGGTCTTATGAAGTTGGGACAGAGACCCACAGAACAGGACCATCCAGCAGGAGCAGAAAGGCAGCTGATGAGCAGGCTTGGAAGAGAGACTTGAAGGCTGTGTGAGACTTAGTCTTGTGAGTAGAAGAGTCAACTATGTGGGCTGTGCACAGGTTCTCTGTGGAGCCATAGCTGAGGTGATGTTGGCTGTTAGAGACCCTGCAGGGAGCCAGATCTGAAGCATTTTGAGCTGTGTGGAACCATAGCTGTGTCAACACTGGCTATAACTTTATTGCAAGAGAGAGAGCACTAGTGACTAATAGAAGGGGAGAGGTTGGTTGCCCTGTGGCAGGAGTGCGCCAACCCTGTAAGCCAATGGAATAGTGCAAACTAGAGAGCGAGGTTAGTTCAAAGGGCTTTTGGAGATTAACCAAGCGAGTAGAACCCTCCTCCTTTGTGCAGTAAAAGTGCAATTGGTATGGGTTGAATTTAACATGTGCAAGTCAAGAGGTCTATGTAAAGTTAATGTTGGGCTGTGTGAGGAAAGAGTTAAACTGTGTATTATTGCTGTGGCAAGTTATTGGTGGCAAATGGTCTGTCCTTTAAGAAGCATATCCCTCTGATAATAAGGACTTGGTCTGAGACTGTATAGCTGGAGCATGGACCTAACTATAGTCATAGCAGATGCTTTGGGGATCAGACACACAAGGGTGCCCGCTCACATCCTGTGGGTTCTCTAATATATATGCCGCTAAGATTTGCACCTTATATTACTGTTTTAATGATGCTGTTTTAGTTTCCTATCATTAGGTAATGAGACCCATCACATTATGGATCTGATGTGGGCTCTAATTAAAGGGGTTTTGCCAGGACTGAGTTCTTTACCTCCTTATCAGCACGGGAGTAGAATATAAGCAAATCATGCTGAGTCATGAAGGCTGCAGGGGAGAGAGGGAGGGTGTGAGCAGAGAGTGAGGAATAAGGGAGCGTCTCAAAACTTAACTCAAATAAGGGTGAATGCTAGGACTCTACTCCTCGGCATGCTTGGTGGCTGATATAGGGGGCTTGTCTCTGGAGAGCATAAAAATGGAAAGTAAGAAGCATCTGGTCTTTACTGGTAATCCCCATGAGAAGGTTTGGACTTTGCTGGAGGAAAGTCCCAAGTATCTAACCTCCGCAAATTCTCCAGTAGCAGCAACTGATGTGTTCATATTCAATAAAGAAGGGTCAGGCAATGTTCTTGGTTAGATAGGCAAAAGGTCATGGCAGGGGGAGTTTAGAGGTAATGGTAATCAAGTGAGAGAATAGTCATTTGGTGTGTCAGGTTGGAGCTAAAAAAAAAAAAAAAAAAAATCAGTAAATAAAGATACCATTGCTATTCACTAAAATACAGAAACTTATTGCTTAGACAATGAGGGAATCGGATGTATCCCTTTAAATAGGTTCTAGTGAGCAAAAATAGGGGGTAAAAGGAAAAAAGCCCTAAACAGCAGTCCCTAAAATGGCAAGAACTGTGACGTGCACACCAGGAGGGTAGGGGAGAACAGAGCCTGCAGCAGGGAACTCATTAGATTTGGTGGACAGCAGTAGTAGCCTGCCGCACAGAGCAACAAACAGGGTGATTAAAGAATCCACATACATGGCAGAGACCTGGGTGCCAGCCCATGACTCTAGCCCACTAATCACCCTTAAAGGGAATGTGTCATCAAAAATTGAACTTTTGTTTTGTTTTTTTAATTTTTCATATCGCTTTCAATATTTTTTAATAATTCTTAAGTCTTGCAGTTTTCACTTTGGCCACTAGGTCTTGTTTGCACTGCTTTAACAGCAGTCAGAGAGATGCTTTACAGTAGTTTCATAGAAGACTTAAGACTGACTCAGTCCCATTGAAGAAGTCACTGTGCAGGGAGGTGAAAGGGTTAATTGTGACTATCTCCTCTTGTGACTGGTGGATCCTGTGTTACCTATTCACACTGGTGTCTCCTTTCAGTTTGACCCTCTTTGTGCTGATAATGAGCAGACAACTGAGAATCTTTCTCTACAGAACAGGAAGTGTCATATTATTATTAGGCTTAGTGGACAAAGTGAAAACTACAGGACTTAAAGGGGTTTTGCCATGAAGTGAGTTCCTTACCTCTTATCTGCTCAGGAGAGAATATGAACAAAGCATGCTGAGTCACGGGTGAGAGGGAAGGGGGTGAGCAGAGAGCGAGGAAGAAGGGAGCGTCTGCAATGTTTACGCAAATAATTACATTACAACCAGTGGATTATCTATACAAAAGACACAACCTCACACACTGCACTTTCTCCCCAGCTCCGTGCAAACTCCTTCATCTTCCCTGTCATCAGATAAGAAGTGCAAACACACAAGCGCAGCCAAATCAGCTCCTGTCAGTGTCCTGGTTGTGTCTAATATAAACTGTCAGGAAACTAAGGGGGACTGAGCAATGCTGTAGCTCTCACAGGCTTCACTTTTTGTCATCACATATATTTAGAAAAGTGATTAAATACCCATTTTGGAGGATCCCACGTCAACACTACACCGCGGCAAAACCCCTATAACAATTATGAAAAAAGATTGAAAATGATATGGAAAATTTTTAAAAAATCTAACCAAAAATTCTTAAAAAATGTATTTAACACAAAAACATGAGTTAAACAATAAGTCATTTTTGATGGCACATTCCCTTTAACAGTAGATACAAGAGAGAGGTCACATTTTTCCTTTATACCTTATTTTCTTTATCTTTTACTCTCCCATTTGGATCTAGTTGTGGCTTTAACTCCGAAAACTCCATCAAAATCTGCCACAAAAACTGTATATGTATTCCATCCTAAATCTCATTGTAATAACCGTTTTAAATCAAGGCACTGTAGCAGAAACAGGAGTATCTAATAAAGATACGGAGGATAAGGACTTACAAACCTAATGGTGCAGGGAGGCCCTGAACAGACCACACAATAAATTGGCACAATGTAAATGATTGAAATCTTGCAACTGACGATAATGTGGAAAGAACAAGTCAATACTAGGGCATGTAAAGGTGAACACAATGTGGTTTAATATTAAAATGCACAATAAGGGCTACATAGGTACATCTGTTTTCCAATAGAAGCTCTCTTACTCCTGTCTCTTTCCATTTTGCTTGTTTCCAGATCAAGATTGCAGTGTTTCTGGAGCACATAAAATAATTGCCTGTACCACTTTGTTGCTTCTGAATATTTTATGGAGTGCAAAGAGGTTAACCTGACAGTACTGGACAAAAATATCTTCAATCACTTCAAAGGAAGTCTTCAGACATAACCACAGGAAAGAAAGCACCTAGGAAGTGTCTATAGCCTCCGAATCATAAGAGAAAAAACAGCCCATAGCGGATCTACATATTAACACTTCTTTTGTGTTTGACAACGCCAAAATGGCAGGTGTAAAAGCTGGGAAACGTGTCACTATATTTACTGCACAATCAAGAAAAATATTTATATCTAGTATTTGTTCTAGGCACAAACTCATCAAAGTCTGAGTGAAACGGTGAGATATGGAAACACATGATAATCAATGCTGTCAATACTGTCACCTCTCTTGAAATGACTTGGATGGTTGTTTCGTCTGCAACTTGAAAAGTTTCAAAAATAACCTGCAGGAAACTGGACAAATCTCACTGAATGTAAATTGTTGCTATTCTCTGTAAGCGCACTCCAATGCCTGTGTGATCATGAATACAAATTCCCCTTTGCCAAAAGCCACTAAGCCCAAGTTAGTCTTTAGTAAGGGCATGTCCCCACTGCACGGGTTTTCGGCCGCTTTGACATTTTGCAGACCGCCTGAAAAACTGGCCGAAAATGAGCACAATGGTGATCTATGGAAAACCCGTGCAGCAGGCCCCCCTGCACGAGTTTTCCGTCCGGCAGTTTTGCGGCCGGAATCTGTGGTTTTGGATGGGCAGGGGGTGGGGTTTCCGGCGCACCTGGGGGTTAAAAGCCGCCCTCCACCCCCCCCCCCCCCCTCTCGCGGCCGTGGGGACAGCCGCAAAACAGGACAAATATCAGCCGGCAAACCGACCAGTATTTGTCCTGTGCAGTGGGAACGCACCCTAAATGAGGAGGATTCCCATTCAGGCAACAACTTATTTACCTGCACCATGACAAAATTTGCACATTTGAAACGGAATTGGTCAATATACTAAACCTTAATAACCAAATAGCTGTAGCTGAACAAAATAATCATGTCATGAATTACAATGGATTCAGACGCTCATGAAGAGAATATATTGCATATTTGCTTCTATCAATATCACTATTCATATGGAAAATGGTTATTGTGTATAGTTTTCACCTCCAGGATATAAGAAGAACATAAAGTTGCATGTTGAAGAGTGTAGGGTGAGCATTTTGGAGACATCATGGTCAGCATGTTGGAGAGTGCAAGGTCAGTATGTTGGAGTGTGTAGGGTCAACATGTTGAACAGTCTGGGGTAAGCATGTTGGACAACTCAGGGTCAGCATGTTGAAGAGCGCACATTCAGCATGTTGGAGTGTGTAGCATCAGTATGTTGAACAATGTGTGATGAGCATATGTAAGAATGCGGGGTGAGCACGTTGAAGAGTGTGGGGTTAACATATTGGAGAGAGTGGAATTTGCATGTTCGAGAGTGTGGGGTGAGCATGTTGAAAAATGCACGTGACCGTGTTGGAGAGTGCAGGGTGAGCATGTTAGCAAGTGCGGGGTCAGGATGTTGGAGAGTACAGGGCAAGCATGTTGGAGAGTACCTGGTGACAATGTTGGAGAGTGCGGGATAGCCATGTTGGAGAGTGGGGGGGTAAGCATGTTGAAGAGTGGGGGGGTAAGCATGTTGAAGAGTGGGGGGTGAGCATGTTGAAGAGTGGGGGGGCTAAGCATGTTGAAGAGTGGGGGGGCTAAGCATGTTGAAGAGTGGGGGGGTGAGCATGTTGAAGAGTGGGGGGGTGAGCATGTTGAAGAGTGGGGGAGTGAGCATGTTTGAGAGTGCAGAGTGAACATGTTGAAAATATAGAGTGAGCATGTTGGAGAGTGCGAGTACACTCCAACATGTTTAGCTTATCGATGCATGCATGTAGCAACCACTACTCTTCATCCCTTATACATACCATCCAGATAGCACTTGACAAATACCCAGTAGGATGAAACACTCCAAGCTGGATGTCTACATTACTATATTACTTTGCTATACACGATGGAGAGATTAATCATTACTTGTGCAGGAACATGTAAAGAAACATAATCCATATATCACTATCAGTTGGAGTACTGTGAATTGAATTGAATGATTATATGACCATAATACAATATTTACAAAAATACTTTTGTGATATACTTATATATATTATATATATATATATATATATATATATATATATATATATATATATATATATATAGTATATCAGATATTATTTCATGCCTTTTTATAATTTCTCATTGCAGCTTAAACCCACCAATAGCAGGGAACAGAGCCAGCTTTGTTCCCTGCTATTCAACCCTTTAGACACCACAGTATTTAAGTGAATAAGAAACAGTGAGATTTCAGAGTGCAAACATGTCCTTAACATGGTGTCTCAAAGCCTTATGAAGGTTTCCATCACTGTCATGTTTAGCTTCCCACTACCGAATTGCAGGATGTAATAGAACCGCCATCTTTAAACATCTTTCTGCATTGTTTATACACTAATGATTGTGTCCCCTAGTGGTCAGGTACCCTATGGGGACTCAGTATTCATGTGAAAAAATAAATGCGTTCAATTCTAAAAAGAAACAAAACTATTATCAAAACACCCACCTTCTGCTATTTTACAAATCAAAAAATAGTAAACTAGTTATTGGTATCGCTGTGTCCGTAAAAGTCCGATCTATTAAAATATAACATCATCTATCCTCTACACTGAAAAACATACAAGAAAAAAAAAATTTAACTGCCAAAATTGTGGGGTTATTTCACTTCCCTAAAAATTGCATTAAAAAGTGATCACTTCCGGTTCCGGCGCCAGCATGTGAGGACGAGCAGCGTGACAAAGAACCGGCAATCTTACCAGCATATACAGCCCGCAGACCGTACAGAAGGGCACCGGAGCGTAGAGAAGCAGCTGCGGCACCCACCGGTTCCCAGTTATAGGACGTGGGGCCAGTAGCAAACCGGAGTCGCCGAGGAGCGATCTGACTGCGGGAGGAGAGAGGTGAAGGGCAGCGTTAAGGGGCAACGGGACCCCATCCATAAGGTCCAAAAAAAAAAGAAGCTATACAGGGGACGCACAAGGGGACTGAGCCCTCACAGAACCGGAGGACAAGAGCAGGCTTTGTGACCGGCCGCCATTATCACATAGGCGCACTTACACGTGGGGCCAGCCCAGCAGCGCAGTTAACGGGGGCATAGAACTTCCGGAAGCCCTCCTGGTTTTTCACATTAAACCCCACAGTATTATACTGCTTTCTTCTGGTCCCATACGCCCTTATCAGCTTCAGTATACCTCTGGGGGCAGAGAACTATAGATACTTACTGGCAAGCCCGCTGTCCTTAGGAGCAGGCTTATCTCACAGCCTGGATCCCTAATCCCTGCTGCAGAAAATAGCCCATGCTTAAAAAGGCAGACAGCCAGCAGTCCCCAACGCAGTGCAAAGAAGCAATTGAACAGGACTAAGCTGATATATTGAATCTTGCCTCCCTGTGAACCTAAGTACTACTGGACATATGTTCTAAATCTAAAGAATATACTTTGCTGGAACCCCTGTTGGTGTCGCTGATAACAGGATGCTGAGCACACAAGACCTAGATTTATCTGACACTTCACAGTAACCTCCTGACACCCAAATTCGGCCTCATCTTCACGTTACCATCTTGAGCTAGTCTGCCTACAATCCTCATCGACTGAGTGCATTCAAAGATACCTTCAGAAGATGGGAAAATCTAAACCAGCTAAGTCGCAGAATAAGGGTGGGAAGGCCCTCTCGGGAGAGACTGGGGGCTCAGACAGTCTGTCAGCTGCCACAGATTGGGACACTCTATCTATACAATCCGAGAGCCCAAAAACAACCGCTAAAATAGATCCAGCAGATGATCTTCCGGATGACAACTACAAGAGAATAGCGACAGAAGTAGCGCGCCAGATAGCCTCAGATCTACAGGAGACCCTAGCGTCAACGGTAGCGCACATGTTTGCGCAAATAAAGGGGGAGATCCGAGAACATGGATATAAACTAGAAGAGCTTAAATTTAAAGTACAGACTCTGGAAATGGACGCTGATGCTCTCCGGTCACAATAAAGTGAAGTACTCTCTGAAAACAAAAAAATGGCTGAAAAAATAGAGGACCTAGAGAATCGCTCTAGGCGAAACAATCTGAGGATACTCGGACTACCGGAATCTATACCCCAGCATGCCTTGAGTAACATATGTGAGAAAAAAATCCCAGAACTCCTAGGCATCAAGAGAAGGTGTCAGGTGGAAAGAGTCCATAGGCTGGGCCCCAACTGGAGGGGAGATAGCAGCGATGTCCAGACCGACGACAGAAATCGAGACCGCAGGCCCAAGCCAAGACAGACCATTGTCAAATACTTGAACTATGTCGATAAATCAGAAATTTTGAGGGCTTTCAAAACTCGTCGCTCAGATCTAAGTTATCAAGGATTTAAATTGTTAATTTTAGAGGATTTCTCAGCAGAGGTGGCTAAACGGAGAAGGGCCTTTGCACCCATTTGCACAGAGTTGTACCATAGACAGGAAAAATTCACCCTACTTTATCCAGCCACTCTTCATGTCTTCCACCAGAATGGCAATTCCTCTACATTCCAAACCCCTGCAGAGGCCCAGATATACATAGAGTTCGTTCACGTTCCAAAGAAGGCTCTCCGCAACATACGCACAGAAGGGAGTCCCCTGGGGCCAACTCGCCTGACCATTCGAGTCTACACTGGGACCATAACATCACCCGCCACCTGGAAAGCCTGAAGGATCAGCGCAAACGCTCGGCCTCGGCTTTGGCCACATGATCAATGGGGAAGAGAGAAATAAAGGATTTGACTTTAAGGCCGCTTAGACGGCTCACAGATTTAATTCAGAGGGACTTCTGTATTACGATCCATGTTACACTCTTCTTGCTAATGCCTGAGTAGGATGCTCAGAAAATGTTCTTTCATCCTCTCTTCAGCCTCCCCCTTCCTTTTGAGGTAGGGGGGGGACAGTCGACGAGACGAACTTGGGCTCAAATTTAAAATGCGCCAAGAAAATGCGCTATAATTCTGATGGCTTGATGCAGCCACAATAGTCCACAGGGTTTGAGAAGATCGCTGCAGCTCCTCAAGGAGCATTAGGGAACAAATGGTTATACCTACATGCTGGAAAAAAGTGAGGTCCATAAGCACCGTATCATCAGGGTAGACAGAATTAGTCTTTTTCTTATGAGGTGCGAAGAGAAAGTTGTTGTTTTTCTTATGAAGGGCCCGGTAGAATTTTGGGTTTGGGCTGTTAGATTGGTTAGAGTTATGCTGTTTGCAATATTTTTTCAAACTTATGGTGAGCCACTGGACCCTCGTCCTCCTTCTTTAGTGTATGTAGTTGAATGGCCTGCTGCTTTGGATTTCCTGCAGATTACCATGTACTCTTTCCCCAATGATTAATCTCACATCATGGAATGTGAAGGGTCTGCGATCGCCTGAAAAAAGGTTAATGGTTCTAAGGCATTTAAAAAAATTAAATTCAGACATTTCACTACTCCAGGAAACCCATCTAGAAAAGGAGGATTTTTTCAGGTTAAAGAGGATGTGGGTGGGCCAGGTATATGGGTCTCCAGCGGTATGGAAAAAGGGGGGAGTCATCGTACTGTTACATAAGAACCTTAAATACTCTGTAGTGGAGGAGGAGGTAGATTCAAATGGCAGGTTCTTAAGACTCCTGCTGGAGTTGGCAAACACTAAGGTCGCCATTTACAATGTATATGGTCCAAATGGCGACAACAAGATTTTTTTTAAAGATCTCTCTGAAAAAATGTTATCTGATTCCACCCCTCTAAAAATAGTGGGAGGTGACTTAAATACACAATGCCTTTGAGGACAAATCTCATCCAGGGGGTAGCAAAATATCCACCCTGGAGGATTTTCTAGACCTAACCCGCCTGCAGGATACATGGAGGGAACACCACCCAGAAGGCAGAGAGTTCACCTTTTTCTCCTCCCCCCATCAAACATGGTCACGCATTGACTACTTCCTGACCTCAACTGAAACGTCGCTACGGGTGAAAGAGGTAGCCATTGCTGATATAAACATTTCTGACCATGCCCCACTATCGCTAGAAATATATGATTTTACCCCAAGGGGAAACGAATATATTTGCCGTTTCCCCTCATATTTGTATGACAACGATGACTTTGGGAATCTCCTTCGAATATGGTGGTGTGAATACACCAGGGATAACCAGGCCAATGCTGGTAGTCCCCATTTATTTTGGGAAACTGCGAAAGTGGTTCTAAGGGGCAGAATCATTTCTTATATTTCTTCCAAAAAAAAACTAATATCCTCAAAGATCGAGGAATTTACCCGTAAATTGAGGAAATCCTATACAACATTTAAATCCCTCCCTAATCGTCCAAACTGGGAAAATTGGATTGCTGCTAAAAGAGAATATGAACACTGACTATCGCAACGTGTACAATCTCGTAGGTCGCTCCAAGACGCACGACTTTCGAGATTTGGGAACAAGCTGGGTAGACTTTTGGCCCATCTAGCAAGGGGCTTGAGACCTCCGACTACCATCCATACAATCAAAAATGTACAAGGAGATCTCTAGCACGACGGTAGGGATATAACCCAGATATTTAAAAATTATTATTCTGAGCTCTACAGCCCCTCGGGACTGGTTGTGGAAGAGACAGTCCGACTGTTTGATAAAACGAGCTTGCCGAAGTTATCACAAGATGATAGAGACTTGCTGGGGGTTCCCATAACAGTTGAGATTATAGCCCAAACAATCCGGAAACTGTCCAATCAAAAGGCGCCAGGGCCGGATGGCTATACTTCAGAATTCTTTAAAATACTCCTCCCTGAAGTAACGCCCACTTTAACAGCACTTTATAACTCTTTCCTATCAGGAAACAATATACCAGGGCATATGAATGAGACACACATCCGGGTGTTGCCAAAACCAGGTAGGGACCCCTCTGATCCAACATCCTACCGCCCTATATCACTCATCAATGTCGACCTCAAAATTATTTCAAAAATTATGGCGGATCGTCTAGCGTCTCTTCTACCCAAACTAATCTCTGGCCCTCAGGTGGGATCTGTCCAACAAAGATCGGCAGTCACAAACATCCGCAAAGTCTTAGCAGTACTTGACGACATCAAAGTTAACCCCATGAAACACAAATCCCAGGCCTTATTAACAATAGAGGCGGAAAAGGCATTTGATAACGTTAGCTGGGATTGGATGGGTGGGGTTTTGGATCGGATGGGGTTCGGAGGCGCCTTCACCCAATACATATCTGCATTATACTCTAATCCCACCGCCAGAATAGCTATACCAGGTTTTTTATCCGAAGCTTTCCCCCCTGAGGAGAGGTACCAGACAGGGATGTCCTCTCTCCCCTCTACTCTTTAACCTGGCGATGAAACTGTTATTCCGTTATTTCCAGTCACTAAAGGAGTTTGAGGGCAAAAAGAAAGGAAATTATTCTTTAAAAATAGCCCTTTTTGCCGATGATCTCCTCTTCTTTTGTGCAGATCCAGAGAAAGATGTCCCGCTAATCTTAGACACCCTAGCATGCTTTTGCAAAAGTTCCGGGTTCAAAATTAATGTTCAAAAGTCGGAACTGCTGGATATCTCCCCACCAGGGAAGGCTAGCACCAAGGGCAACCCGTTAAGCCACTTTCAAGTTGCGATAGCAAAACATTCAATCAAATACCTAGGCATTAATATAGGGAAGTCCCCAGAGTCTGTATATAACCTAAATTTCCCACCATTAATTGAGAAAATCTATACTGAGCTCACCAGATGGGCAACTCTACCGTTACCTCTATTGGCCCGCTGCCATTTAATCAAAATGGGGAGTTTTTCAAGATTACTATACCAGTTGCAAGCCATTCCTCTCTTGCTCAAACATACCTGTATAAACAAACTAAATTCCGCATTTACTAAGTTTATCTGGAAAAATAAGCATCCAAGAATCGCCTTGAGAAAATTGACTTTACCGAAGGAAATGGGGGGCTTGAATCTCCCAAATATTAGATCTTATAATCTAGCTGCCTTGCTCCGCCATGGTATAGATTGGGTAAAGAACTTGTCTATCTTTTCTAACACAATCTTAGAAACTAACTTGGCATCTCCATGGAACTTAAGCGCCCTCCTTCACACCCCATATAAGGCTCTCCCCACCATAGCCAAGCAAAGTCTAAATATAAGGGACACCATAAGTGCATGGAAGGCAGCTCAGAAATTATACCACCTTCCATATCAAGCGAGTCAGTTTCTTTCTTGGTGGGGCCACCAAGAGTTCCCCCTGGGGTTAGATCATGGGTACCTGCAACATTGGAAGACTTTAGGCCTAGTTAAAATAACACAATTGATTAATATGAGGGAGCAACGCTTTCACTCATTTGAGGAATTACAAACCTTATATCGCCTGGACCGACATCAGTTCTTTGCACATAGACAGGTATTAAGTTGCTTGAAATCCAAAATAGGTTCCCTACCTCATTTCATCAAGCCCACCCGGTTTGACAACCTAGTGCACAGGTGTCAAACTAGCGGCCCTCCAGCTGTTGGGAAACTACAACTCCCATGATGCATTTGTATAATCTATAACAGTGGGCATGATGGGAGTTGTAGTTTCCCAACAGCTGGAGGGCCGCCAGTTTGACACCCCTGACCTAGTGGGTCCGGCCAGTCATATACATTCCCTGTCGCAACTTTACTCCGGTCTTCGATGGACTAAAGAAGAAGGAGCGGCTAAGGGAATATTCAAGGGATGGGAACAAAACTTTCCAGATACTGATATTGCACAGGCGGTGTTGGAGGGATGGATTACGGTTAGAAAAATGATAGAGAATGAATCTTGGAGGGACACCTATTACCGAATAGCTCATAGAGTGATATATGGGTTTAATATCCCACCTCATCCGTCCTTCCCAGACCGCATTACTGCATGTCCCAAATGTTTAACCTCCTCTACAGACCTAGTGCATGGGCTATGGTCGTGCCCCAGGGTCGATAATTTCTGGTTTGGGTTGAGCTAATTGCTCATTACAAAGCTGGGTGCATCAGTACAGATGGATCCTAAACAATTCTTATTCCATAATCTCCTGGCAGTTAAAAAAACAACACGGTGCAAAAAGGTGTTGCATATTTTTATGATGGAAGCAAAGCGAAATCTGCTAGGGGCATGATTGTCTGCCAGGGTCCCGCCCCTAGACATGGTGGTACAAACGGTCAAACATCACATGTTATTGGACAAATTGAATATACTAAGCAAAAAAGAAAGCCAAGCAGAGAAATTCTTCAATGTCTGGCAAGGCTTCATTGAGGCTTTCCTCTCTGATTCAGAAATAGATTCCTTGATGCAGCCATTCTATGAAACTACCTGGTACTGGCAGAGTCAGCTGGCGGGGTCCTTGGGGAGACTTCAAGTTAGCGAGGGTATGGCATCTCGATAAAGTGAATGAGGACGAGGCTAGGTTATTACAACTTAAACTAGAACAAGTTTGAGAAATCCAGTGGCTCTGGTACATGTTCTTTTGGTTAATGTTTTTTGTTTGTTCAGGTTGTTATACCAGTTAGCTAAAACTACTGATGGACTGGGGGAAAAAAAAGGAAAACGTATGTCTTATCTATACTTTTAGTTGCATCTGGTGCACTAGAGGATATGCAAAGCTAAATGTGGACATGAAGCTGTAATAATTTTCCTCTTAACCTGTTGAAATGTTTGTATACTTAATGATTTCTCGGTCCAAGTTGGATCCTTTTGTAACTGGTTGCATTTAAAAAAAAAATAAATTAACTAAATTGTCTTATATAAAAAAAAAAAAGTGTTCAAAAAGCTGCTTCAATGCCAAAATGTTACCAACAGAAAGTACACTTAAAGGGGTTTTGCCATGAAGTAAAATTGACGTGGGAAGCTTGAAAATGAAATAAACATTTTCACCATTCATTATTATTAAAAATTCTGGACCATTTTTGTCTTAGCTGCTCCTTTAGTGATCCATTGTTTACAGCTCATCTCCAGGGGATACGACCAGGGCTGAGAGCTCCTCAGTCTTGGCCGCACATGCTCAGATATCACCTCTCCTCTCAGGCAGCTACTGAGTGTTCAAACCCCAGGTGCTGTCACTCTACTCCCATCCTCTGTCCTCCTCAGTAATTAGTCAAGCAGTGTAAATAAATAAAAAAGAGACCTCAATGAGGTCTGTGCATTGATAAAGAGAAAAAAACAACACAGGTTTGGTTTGGTTCCTGCAGGCATTTGAACCTAGGACCCTTGTGCTGTGAAGCAAAAACTTTACTTCTCAGCTACTCACAATGCTTTATACAAACAGATCTTTCCTTGACTACAGAGAGGAAGGGCCTGGTGATGTCATCCTGCTGAGTCACATGATAGGCAATTCAAACAAATCACACACGCCCCCTTCTGAGCACACAGAGCTGAAGAGCTGGATACAGGAGGTATGAAATGACATCATGCAAAACCCCTTTAAGCCCGCAAAAAATGCCCCAAACTCAGGTCCATAGGTGGAAGAACAAAAAAGTTATTGGTCACAGAAAATGGCGCTTCACTGCAAATTAAAGAAATAGAGAATGTTTGCATTTTTTAGGGTACGTTCACACGGCTTATTTGTGTGCGTAATTGCGCGTGTATTTTGCCGCGTATTGCAATTTAAACGGGGCGAAATGCGCGCCACAATTACGGTAATTCATAGCTTGTCTATAGGGCCAGCCACCCCCCCACCCCCCTCCCTCGGTTCTTTGGAATTGGTTCCAAAACACCCGGGGCATTGCGGCGTGTACTATAAACACCGCAATAAGCTGTGTGAACATACCCTTACAGTACTAACACATTAGGAAACCCTACATATTTGGTATTCCCAGAATTTTATTAACCTGCAGAATACAGATAACACCTAATTAATACCAAACAGTTAAAGGGGATATCTCGCTACAAGGATTGCTTTTTATGTTAAAGATCTTGCAAAAACAAGTCCCTTTGCAATATATGTCCATTAGCAGTGTCCTAACTATTCTGAGATATCCCCTCTTGTATGGGCTGCATCAGCTCCTCCTATGGCTACAGACCTGTTTAGTCTATCCTGATAGGCTGGCAGTGCTGGTTGCTATAGCTACAGACCTGGCTTCTACTGCAGCCTAGTAGAAGCCAGTAAACACGCCCCTGAATTCAAAATGAAACAAAGAAAACAGGACAGAGGTGAGATGAATCAGTGTAGTGAGCCAACCCCATTAACGTCGTAAAAACAACTCCCCTCCACCACAACCATGGCGCAAGAACTTTTTTCACATTTCACCCTACTTAGAAAATTTGTTTTCGGTATATTCCATGGTACGGTCAATGACGCCATTAGGTACATCTTGCCCCACAAAACAAAAGCCCTCATTTGTCTATGCAGTTGGGAAAATAAAAAAAAATTACGCCATATTATGACCAGCTGTGGGGAAGGGGTTAAGTAAGACTATATGTAAGTTGTCAGCATTTGCTACTTTCAACTCTTCTGCTAAGATCAAGAATTTGGAAGCAGAAATGTTCAATTGATTGCAGTTGCTCTTTAATTTAGGGACAGAATTTGAGCGCGTCACACATGTTGACATGCGATAATCTGAATAATAATGCACGCTTGACCTTCAGTCAACCACAAATAGATAAATGAAATGTGATGCAGGTGTTGGCATATACAGCCTACCTTTGGCATTAAACTACTTATAGAACTTGAAGATAAGACATGCTGACAGTCATGCAAATATCAACAGTATTGTAGCTTCTCTTCTGAGCAAGTCAATGTGCTATCTGACAGACAGCCAATGCATAAAACATAATCCAAAGTGAAGGCTCTGATGGCCCCGAGCAGACAATTGTATTTACTGAAGAGATTTAATGAAGGACAGTGAAGTAAACAATTCTGGACCCAGCTGCCTTCAAAAGAACTGACAAATCCTCAGTAAAGGCTATTATTTAACGCTTTGGCAGAGTGGATTAAGAGGAGTTGTTTTCTAATGCTTCTACAAACTGGTATCACACTTTCCATCCCAGCAATGATTATGGATAATTGTGTCAGCGGGAAGAGACGGCCTCTGACAAACACTTACGTTAAAATGTGAGATTTCCAAAACTGGAGGCGCACAAAATAGAAAGAACTGGTGTAAATGGGCAACTAAAAATCCACATAATACATGTTTGATGTAGCTATTTTCATCATTGCTACATGTAGGCTCAGATTGGCCCTCAGTGGAGCGGAGGAAGTTACCATTGGGCCCCTGGCCATGGTAGATCCCTGGGCATGGTGAGCATCTAGGTATGGTGGGCCCCCAGCATGGTAGGCCCTGGGTGTGGTGGGGCTCTGAGATGGTGGGCTCTGGATTAGTGGGCTCCGGCGTGATGGGCCCGGCATGTAGACACTGGCATGTGGGCTCTGGATATGGTGGCTTCTGATATCAGTGGCCTCTGGAGCGGAGGAAGTTACCATTGGGCCCCTGGCCATGGTAGATCCCTGGGCATGGTGAGCATCTAGGTATGGTGGGCCCCCAGGCATGGTAGGCCCCTGGGTGTGGTGGGCCTCTGGGCATGGTGGACCTCTGGATATAGTGGGCCTCCGGGCGTGATGGGCCCCTGGCCATGGTAGACCACTGGGCATGGTGGGCCTCTGGATATGGTGGGCTTCTGGATATGGTGGGCCTCCGGGCGTGGTGGGCCCCTGGCCATGGTAGATCCCTGGGCATGGTGAGCATCTAGGTATGGTGGGCCCCCAGGCATGGTAGGCCCGTGGGTGTGGTGGGTCTCTGGATATGGTAGGCTTCTGGATATGAGGGGCCTCCGGGTGTAATGGGCCCTTGGCCATAGTAGACCACTGGGCATGGTGGGCCTATGGATATGGTGGGCTTCTGGATATGGTGGGCCTCCGGGCGTGGTGGTCCCCTGGCCATGGTAGATCCCTGGGCATGGTGAGCATCTAGGTATGGTGGGCCCCCAGGCGTGGTGGGACCTTGGGCGTGGTGGGCCTCTGGGCAAGGTGGGCATCTGATATGGTGGGCCTCCGGGCGTGGTGGTCCCCTGGCCATGGTAGATCCCTGGGCATGGTGGGCCTCTGGATATGGTGGGCTTCTGGATAAGGTTGGCCTCCAGGCGTGATGGGCCCCTGGCCATAGTAGACCACTGTGCATGGTGGGCCTCTTAGTATGGCAAACCTCGGGCTGATTTTCAAGGAGAAAGACAGAGTAAGAGAGGCAGAAAGCAAGAGTTATGTGCAGTAATGTACCGTAGCTGTAGGATGGGCACCAGAAACCATCCACACTGGTGGGCCCCAAGAATCAACTGTACTGGTAGGTCCCAGGCACCCCAGCAAACACTGGTTACAAGTATGAATCCCTTACCAGCATATGTACACATACAGTTACGTCATGAGGTCAGTAAGAGGGTTTGGAGCAAGCTCACTTGCTGAGTCAGCTCCATACATAGCAGGTAACAGTTACAGCCAGGACCTGCTGCTAGCCAATTTGATCAGCAATAGTTACGATCCCAGCATTTTAACCATTTAGATACTGCAGTAAATATGACCATGGCATGTAAGGGATTAAGGATCAAGATTGCAGAGTGTTGACCAGTTGTCATGGCTGCCATCTTACTACTCCTATTACACCCTGAGTAAAACAGTATTTTACACTGTTCTGCAATCGTGCCCCCTAGTGGTCAAGAACCTGAGGACTACTAAAACTGAAAGATGAAAACAAAAAGAGTTAAAAATATAAAAAAATTTAAAGTTGAAAACCCCCAATTTTACAAATAATAATAATAAGAAAAAAAAAGTTAAACATAAGTCCAATCTAAAAAAAAATTACATTATTTATCTTGTATGCTGAATACTACATAAAAAAATACCTAGTTCCAAAGTTGAGGTTTTTTGGTCATTTAGGGCCACATGTATGAAAACTGTCTAAGTCTAAAAGTAACTTTGTTGCTCATAGCAACCAATGAGAGCGTCCCTTTCATTTCATGTAGTGCTCTGGAAAAATGAGAGGGACGCTCTGATTGATTGCTATGAGCTCTGATTGGTTGCTATGGGCAACAAAGTGAATTTTAGACCTAGACAGTTTTCATACATGTGGCCCTTAGTGTCCACAAAAAATTGGATCGAAAAGTGATCGAAAAGTCACATGTAACCTAAAATGACACAAAAACAAATACACGTCAGCCCGCAAAAAACAAGCCATTACTCAGGTCCATAGATGGAAAAGTTATTGGTCACAGAAAATAGTACTGCAACATAAATGTAAAAAAAACACAAAAGCTTTTTATTTTATAAAAGCATAACAAAAACTCAAAAAAGTTAGTATCAACCTGGAGAATGCAGAGAGCATCATTTATATGGAAGAGTGAACTCTTGAGTGAAACTCCCAAGAACATGGTGCAATTGTGTTCTTTTAATTTTCTGACTCCAAATTCAATTTTTATTGTTTTGTTCTCCAGTACATTATATGGTACAGATAATGGTACCAATAAAAAGTACATCTTGTCCAGCAAAAAACAAGCCCTTATGTGTCTATGTAGAAGGAAATTGTTGTGGCTCCTGGAAGGCGGGGAAGATAAACTGAATACAACATAAATAAAAAAATGCTGCAGTGGGAAACATATCAAACAAACTATACTCACCCTTGCTCAATGATCCAGTGCAGACCCTCCCGCGAGCACTCCGTTCTTTGCTTATTACTGGCCAATTAACGACCATTGTAGTCAGTGGCAGATTCAGCAGTCATGTCCTTTACCCCAGGAACCATCTGCGGAGATGGGAGCCATGATGCTTATAATATAGCAGGTACTGCTATATTATAATGACGGGATACAATGATCACATAGACAGAGAACAGAGTTCCTGCTGCAGTTTCTATTATATTGTTAAAGGGAACCTGTCACATAGGTTATGCCTCCTGCTGAGGACAGCACAAGCTAGTGTCAGACCTGCGGTTTCCAGCGCTGTGCCCCTTATGCTGTAGTTTTAGAACATTTAATACTCAAATCTTATTCATGAGCAGGTGTTAGCCCCACCCACCAAAGGCTAGCCCCGCCCACTGACCGTTATTCACATATTTCCACCTATTTAAAATAATAGGTTAATCAGTTAAGGTGGGTGGGGCTAGTATCAGATGGGCGGGGTTTGAAAAAAACTGACTCTTTATATGACTCTTTTCTGGCTGAAAATTGCAGATTTGAGCATTAAATACTGAAAAACTACAGCATCTTACAGAATAAGGGACACAGCGTTGGAAACAGCAGGTCTGACACTAGCTTGTGCTGTCCTCAGCAAGGGGGGAATAATCTATGTGACAGGTTCTCTTTAAGGTGAGGATAGTGAGGCGTAAGGAGATCCGAACCCCAGGGTTCTTCAGACGTTGGAGAACCTTCATAGAATCGCATTATTCCGACAGAGAGATAGAAGCCCTTATGCAGAGGTTCAAATACACCGGTTGGTACTGTAGGGAGGGAATCGGGGGCACACTGAGGAGACTTCAAGTCTGAGGAACTTTGGACTTGAGTATGAGGTTCCATTAAAGACCATACGGCCACGAGAGATGAAGATAGGACGCAGTTGTAGTTGTACTTTAGTAGTGTAGTTGCTTTGTTTAATTTAATTTCTTTTATACCCTTGTAATTTGATGTTTTTTCTCTGTATGTATTATCTACATATTCCAGGCACAGGCCCGGAGATTATGCATACGTGATATGACCACTATTACATGTCAGAGATATGTGTTCACTGTTTAACTGTTTGAAAATGCAATAAAATTTATTTTAAAAAATAAGGTGAGGATAGTTCATGTTGTTATTTTGTCAGATTTGTTGGGTTTATATTTTTTTCCTTTTTCTATAGCTGGATAACCGCTTGAGGGTTCCAGATGTGGAGAGTCCTCACAGTGCTGCCTATCAAGTCTTGTTCTAGGATCATGTAAAGAAAATATTATTTCTCATTGTGAAATATGAGATTTGCCCTTCCGCTTAATTTCAGTAAACGTTGAAATTTTCATCAGAGAAACAGAAATCTATCTAGAACAATAAACCTGTCAATACCGTAATAGTAATTACCCTCAATACTGTAAAATGGCTGTAATACTCAATTACTGCTCAGGGTTTCTGTAGTTATTATTTCATAGTTAGTCCAATCAAGGCAACAAATTACATTTTAGAGCAGAAATGAGGCTAAAAACAACCGGAAAACGATGGAAAAAAAAGGAATGAAAAATCTGTGAGTCTCGTAGAAGTCTCACAAAACTGCAAAACAGGAGTCCATCTTCTGATTACTGCACCCTTAAAGGCACACTACCATCAAAAAAAAAAATTAACACATTGACAAGCAATATGTGACTATTGTATGTAATCTTAAAAAAATTGGTGGTTGTTTAATTTCTTTAACTTTTTAAAGTTCCGGGATGTACATGACTTCGTGATTGTCTCTCTGACTTCCCCTCTGAGCTCTGTTAGTGACAGTGAGGATTGATGGTTCACTTCCAGGTGTTACCAGTGGGACTTGATAAGTGTGAGAAATGAAACCAGTGCAGAAGAAGATTAACCCATTATCCTTTCATGTATTGCTCGTCATTTCCACCTTCAATCCATTCTAATCTATTTATCTAGGCCTGTCCAGAAAACAAAAAAGCAGTCATTCTGTCATTATCTACTATTTGTAACGAGATATACAGATAAGCATTTGTTGCGATAACTACAGTATAAGAAGAGTAGCCTGTCCGGCCATTCAGGAGTTTTATTTCTTTACTATGACCGCTAAAGAAGGGCAACATTTTATATCTAATTTTTAATTCAATAGTGCCACCAAAAAAAACAAAGAAACACTGCAATTCTTTAAAAATAGTTTTACAGAATACTGATTGTAACAAAAATACTCCTTTATGACGGAAGTGTCACTTTAATCTAAAGAAATAAGGATTTAGTTAAAGGGGTTGTCTCACTACAAAGAATAGCTTTCAAAATGTAGGGAACACTAAATGAAGACATTTACCAAATATATTGCTTTGTTCATCTTTTTTTGTCAAGGAGCTACAAGTGATTTTATCATCTTGTGAGCTCTCTGGTTCCCCAAGTGACCAACCTGTGTACTCCTTTTCCCCTACTGTTTGTTCTATCTGATAGCAGGGAGTGAAGTCATCACACAGGTGGCTAATTACTAATTACTCTACTGTTTACATTAGCTTCTCCGGACCTCAGTGAAGGCAATTTATTTAATCTAGACTAATAGACAGAAAAGTCTGAATACAAGGAACACAATGCTAATTACAGACAGCTTGACCAGGAAGTGACAGAGCAAAGCAGCATTATTTCATTC
The DNA here is from genome assembly GCA_025379985.1 of Phyllomedusa bahiana. Taxonomy (NCBI): domain Eukaryota; kingdom Metazoa; phylum Chordata; class Amphibia; order Anura; family Hylidae; genus Phyllomedusa; species Phyllomedusa bahiana. The sequence continues at coordinate 29,282 of JAODAL010035945.1, forward strand.
ATGCATCCTATGAAACTTTGAGATGAGACAACCCCTTTAAAACAGTAAGGCTCAAAGCAAACCTGCCAGGTGATTTATGATACCCTACCTGAAAGAAACAAATTTAATATCAAATTTTTGAATATAAGGTAGAGAAAGTCCTCTCTCTGAATACACACTGATATACGTACAGCCATCAATCACTGTAGTTGGGCGGGGTGAGCAGGACTTTCTCTGTCACTCAGGAGTCTTTTTAGGATTTACTCTGCTACCCTCTATCATATCGTGCTCTCACATAAGAAAGCATAAGTCACCTGACAGGTTTATTTTAGCTTGTTGACACAGACAGAAGAGGGTTCCCGTGCATGGACACTGTATGGACTCCTTGTTTAATATTTCATTAAAGAGCACCCCGTTATATTTCTCTAATAAAATTGACCAGTACGTGCGAGCTGTGACATTCATTAGCTCAGACCTTTGCATCCATTTACAGTAAGCTTTTTGTTGCTTTCAAACATGACAGTGGGCCTCTGTATCTATAGGGCCCCTTTGCAGCTGCACAGATTGCAAGTATGATATATATGCCCCTGGAGAATGAGATGAAGAAAATTAATACCCAAGATGGATATATAGATACATACATACATAGCTAAATACAGTGGGTGACAAATATTGAACACGTCATCAGTTTTCTAAGTAAATATATTTATAAAGGTGTTATTGATGTGAAATTCTCGCCAGATATCGGTAACAACCCATCCAATCCACACAGGCAAAGAACTAAAACCATAGATGTCCGTAAATGAAGTCATGTATAATAATGAGAAATCACCCTGGGAAAAAGTATTGAACACGCTTACTGAAATGTATTTAAAACTTCATACAAAAGCCTTTCTTGGTGATGACAGCTTCACAATGCTTCCTGTATGGGGAAGCTAGTCGCATGCATTACTCAGGTAGGATTTTGACCCATTCTTCCACACAAACACTCTCCACATTCTGTAGGGTCCGTGGGCTCCTTCCATAAACTCTGAGCTTTGGTTCCTTCCATAGATTTTCCGTTGGATTCAGCTCAGGTGATTGGCTCAGCCATTCTAGCAGCTTTATTTTCTTTCTCTGAAACCAGTTGAGAGTTTCCTTGGCCGTGTTTAGGATCATTGTCTCGCTGAAATGAACACCTTTGTTTCATCTTCATCCTCCTGGTAGATGGCAGCAGATTTTTATCAAGAATATCTCTACAGTACATTTGTCCATTCATCCTTCCTTCAATTGTATGTAGTTTGCCAGTGCCGTGTGCTTAAAACAGCCCCATACCATGATGTTCCCACCTCCAAAATTCACCGTTGGTCTGGTGTTTTTGAGGTGATGTGCAGCGCCTTTTGGCCTCCAAACATGTTGTGTATCATGGCATCCAAAGAGTTCTATTCTGGTCTTATCTGATCAGATTACAGTGGAGCCTTGGTATAAGTCATTAATCCTTTCCAGATCCGTGAGCTTATACCAGATGTACTTTTCCCATAGGAAATAAATGGAAAATATTTAACCAGTTCTTAAAATAATAGTAATAGGATTATTGTGTATCATCCACAATACTACTCACCTTCTCCAAAGGCAGCCTGGATGAAGCTGTAATAGTGGGGAATAGGAGCTGTAGCCGGCCGCAAAGTGACTGTGTTTTAGCAGAGCTAGATCAACGTAACTGCAGAGGGTTGAAGATGGCGGGTCTGCTGGAAGGTAAATAAGAGAGGTATACCAGAGTCCCGAACCACCTCATATGCAGTGTTGCATACTCGGAAGAAACAGGCTACTGTGCAGACTATGCTTTATGTGAGTAGCAAGTGGGTCTTGATTTGACTGAAATAAGTCTAAAGACTGGTGAGTATGGTCCCCATTAAACTGTATGCTGATAGGTGGTGATGTGATGGTTGTTTGCCACCTGGAGACATACCTCTATGGTACACTTATCAATTTTTAGAGATCAAGGAATATAATATGATAGGTCTCCACAAAATATATTTATGATCGTCTTTTGGGAATTGGGGACCTTCTCTAATATATAATGTGTACTCTCTAAACACTTGCTCTCACATTTATGGATATCATACTGCCTTACGATGCCAAATATATATATATATATATATATATATATATATATATATATTATATATATATATACACACACACATAGATATGTGATATTTTGATGAACTATTTGTATGACCCCTGAGGAATTCTCGTTTAATCTTGGGAAAGAAACTCGTCGGATCTTGTAAATTTGGGTCAAGTTTTTTCACTATTTTTGTTAATACACATTTTTTTAGGATTAATTAGGGTTCACCAGTTAGGTTATAGGTGGAGCCGTCCTTGTTGGGACAATGTCCTTGCATATATATTATTAGGTTAGCTAGTGTATAAGGGTTACTAGGGTGAGGTGGCTATATTTGCCATTACCCTGTGTCCCTGAAAATAAGACAGTGTCTTATATTAATTTTTGCTCCTAAAGACGAGTTAAGACTTATTAGGGGATGTATTATTTTTCTATGAACAATAATTCACATTATTGTTGAACAAAACATCAACATGTATTAATATACTGTAGTGATTTCATCACAAACATCAGCATAAGCAGCCAAACTCTGAATTGCATAAAACAAAATGCACTATGTCTTATTAACGAGGGTGTCTTATTTTCGGGGAAACAGGGTAGGAATCCCCTATATTTAAGTGGATACAGAATTTTCTTAGATTGTGTTATTGTTTATAGGTTTTAACAAGATTATTAAAAGATATTTTATGGTCTAGTCCAGTGATTTATCTGAAATTGTTAGACCTTCTATTGCATACTTGGCATTGTTAGGGTTGCCTTTAAATTACCCTTCTGGTTGTATATGTGTGCAGACTATTCCCCAAGTAAGCTGGAGCAGGAAAGGAGAAGATCGGATGTAAAGATGCAGGGGAGACAGCAGCTATAGCGGAACGACACTTATGAGAGGACCGATAGTGCTTGATAATAGAAGCTGCGTGGAATCTGTGTGTGGCCAAGCAGTGCTCACCTCCGGAAGCAACAATCAGCTAAATCCTTCGCCCTTTATGGAGATAACCAGATGAAAGTTGTGCCAAGCTCCTCGGTTATGCCTCTGCTGCCATGCAGGTCCAGGCCATCTTGAGTCTTAAAAAATGTTGTATACCAAACAAAATTTTTCAAGTCCAAACAGGAATTATGCCATGTTGGACTTATACCAAAGCGGATTTACAGTGCCAAGCAAAAGGGTAACAATGTTTTAAACTTTTGACTTTTGGGCTGCATATCTTGGCAATCATCTTGGCTATCTCATACATCAATTTGACTTGCAACTATTTAGCATATGCTTAGTTAGGCAGATTCTTGTCATGTAACTGAATTGTTACTGTTTTGCTCCTAAAAATCTAAAGTTCAAGTTTTATTATTTCATTAATATTTTGTAAACCCACCTTTAGCTTTTAACATTGCCTGAATCCTTCTGGGCTCTCGATCAGATTCAAGCATGTCTTGCCCGAAATCTGATCCCAGGTCACTTCTACATGTTCCCAATGTTAGTGCATACTGGACTTGGGTACAAATACAGCTTTTTCTTCAACTCTACCCACAAGTGTTGGATTGTGTTGAGGTCTGGGGATTGTGGGGGTCAATACAGCAACTCTACTTCATTGTCTTTGAATCATTTCTTGGCTAATCTTGACATATACTTCGGGTCATTGTGCTGTTGGGAAACTATATGGTCCTTTTAATACCCATAACATTCGAGTGTATGAAGTAACTCATCTTGTAGGACACTCACATATAGCTCAGCATTGAGGTCACCATCAATCCTGGTCAACTATCCAACACCTTTGGCTGTAAAACAACCCCATATCCTCAGGCTTCCTCCACCGAACTTGACAGTTCCTTCAATTCCTTGATCCATTAGTCCCCTTTTCCCTTAATTCTTCCAGACCCATTTGCAACCACCAGAGCCCGGTCCATTGATTTTCATCTCATTGCTTCAAGTTACCCATTTTCAATCTTCTACTGTCCCCTTTTCATACTTTTTGGTAAACTGGAGCCAACGTTTTTTATGATGATATTGAAGTCAAGGCTTCATTTTTTGGGGCCACCATTCCAAACTTGTGTAATGCACAACACATTGTGCTTGCATGGACATCTGTGATCTCACTATTACAAAGCATATGAGCCACCTTCACCGCCGTGTTTGTTGTGCCAGAACTGATAGACCTTGTGAGGAGCCGACTTTTTTGCTCCAATATTTTGCTTGGACGTCCACCTCTTGGCTTCAAAATGAATGGACGGACTTCATTTCATGTTCTTTCACCTGTCAGGGCCTCACATGATGCAGTTTGGCAATTTTCTTTGCCAGGAGACCAATATCGATGAGCTGGATGATGTGATTTCTCTTTTCTTGGGAAATCTTCTATATGGCTGCTTCAATGACCAGTGACCTTTTGATTGGGAATCAACCCAATAACACAATGATCTGGTTCGCGCACCATTTCTCGTAGATATAAATGGCCAGCACTCCGCTAATTATCAATTAGAGGCTGCTGGACCCTTTTTTAGGTCACTTCCCCCTGTTACCCTCGCCAATGAATTGGTATGCTTTGCCTGTGATTACCCCTGTTACATTTATGCTATCCAGACTTTGAACTTTGCTTGTGACCATGACTATTCTCTACCTGCTACCTGCACTGACCATCTGCGAATGACCTGACCACATTTGCCGGCTGTTTGCCCTGGCCTTATTGCCTATCCACTGACTATGTCTCAGCCTGCACCTCCAGTACCACGCTGCACCTTCACTGTCACCGTGAGCAACCTCGGAGTCTACAGCAGCAAAGTCTAACCTGACTTGCTGCAGGTTCTGGTGAATACAGGGGAGCTTCTCAGACTTTGCTTCCTGGTATAGTTCAATAAGTAATCTCTAGCGGTGACCCAGAGGATCAACTATCATCCTCTTCTGATAGTTATGAATAATTAAACTTATTTATTATTAAGAAAAGACGGCTCCGGGGAGACATGATTATTTTATATAAGCATATAAATGGCCCCTACAAAAAAGTATGGGGAAAAGCTATTTCATTTTAAACTACCTCAGAAGACAAGGGGACATTCCCTTTGTCTGGAGAAAAAAAGATTCAAGGGGAAAAGCCTTATTCACCATGAAAACTGTGAATCTGTGGAATACCCTACCTGAGGAGCTGGCCACAGCAGGAACAGTTGAGGGTTTCAAGAAAGGATTAGATAATTACCTAAAACTAAAAAATATTAATTACTTATGTAGCCGTACAAAACATCTAGATCCAGCCTGATGTCAATTTTGGGATCAGAAATTAAATATTAATTTAGGGCAGATTGGTTCTTGCCCTATGAGTTCCATAGTCTTCATCAGTAGGAGGGAAACAAACCTTAAAAGTTCCCTATATCCCACCCTTGATCCACATCTGTCCCCATCATTGGTTGAACTTAATGGACATATATCTTAACTATGTAACTAAGTTACTGACACCTGGTGAGAATTTCGTGTCAATAGCATCGTTAGAAATATATTTACTTGGTGACATGCTCAATACTTATTCTACCCACTGTAGAAAAATGGGATAGATAAATACGAGATAGATATATCATGAAGAACACTGTGGCACTGTGGCCACCACTATTTTCCAGCACTGCCTTAACTATCTTGGGCAAGGAGTTCACTAGAGCTCCACTGGAATCCTCTTCTACGCCTTCATGGCGATATCATGGAGGTGGTAGATGGTAGAGACCTTGCGCTCCTCCATCTTCTGTCTTAGGATGCCCCACAGATGCTCAATACGGTTTAGGTCTAGAGACATTCCTGGCCAGTCCAGCACCTTTACTCTTATTTTCTTTAACAAGGCAGTGGTCGTCTTGGAGCTGTGTTTGGGGTCATTATCATGTTTAAATACTGCTCTGCGGCCCAGTTTTTGAAGAGGGAGGATTATGCTCTGCTTCAGTGTATCACAGTGCATGCTGGCATTCAGAGTTTCCTTTAATGAACTGTAGCTCCCTACAGCCGGCAGCACTCATACAGCCCCAAACCATGAACCTCCCACCATTATGCTTGACTATGGGTAAGACACTCTTGTTTTTTTTTACTCCTCAGCTGGTTGCTGCCACACACACTTGACAAATACGTATATCTTGGTCTCATCAGACAGTAGGACATGATTCAAGTAATCCATGGTCCTAGTCTGCTTGTCTTCAGCAACCAACAGGCTTTTTTTGTGCATCATCTTTAGAAGAGGCTTCCTTTTGGGTTGACAGCCATGCAGTCTGCAGTATATGCATTCCACTTCTGTGGTCGATGATGGCAAAGCCTGTTCTGAGTGAAATCTGTCTTGTTAAACTGCTGTATGGTCTTGACCACCGTATTGCAGCTTAGTTTGAGAGTGTTGACAATCTTCTTATAGCCTAGGCCATCTTTATGTACAGCAATAAATCTTTTTTCAGCTCCTCAGACAGTTCTTTGTCATGAGGTGCCATATTGAACTTCCAGTGACCAATATGAGAGTGTGAGAGTGATAACACCAAATTTAACAAACCTGCTCCCTATTCACACCTAAGACCTTGTAACACTAACGAGTCAAATGACACAATGGAGGGAAAATTTCAAATTGGGCACAATACAATAGGGAATTCTATGCCTATATTGACACATTGAGCACAATTTGTCCATTTTCACTCGGGGTGTACTCACTTTTGTTGCCAGAGGTTTAAGCATCAATGGCTGTGTGTTGCGTTATTTTGAGGGCACACCAATTTTACACTGTTATACAAGCTGTACAGTGACTACTTTACATTGTATTAAAGTGTCATATCTTCACTATTACACCATCCCCACTGTCAAACATGGTGGTGGCAGCATCATGGTTTGGGCTTTTCTTCAGCAGGGACAGGAAAGATGGTTAAAATTGATGGGAAGATGGATGGAGCCAAATACAGGACCATTCTGGAAGAAAACCTGTTGGAGTCTGCAAAAGACCTGAGACTGGGACGGAGATTTATCTTCCAACAAGACAGTGATCCCAAACATAAAGCAAAATCTACAATGGAAGGTTCCCAAATAAACATATTCAGGTGTTAGAATGGCCAAGTCACAGTGCAGAGCTGAATCCAATCGAGAATCTGTGGAAAGAGCTGAAAACTGCTGTTCACAAAGGCTCTCCATCCAACCTCACTGAGCTCCAGCTGTTCACCAACGCTCTCCATCCAACCTCACTGAGCTCCAGCTGTTCACAAACGCTCTCCATCCAACCTCACTGAGCTCCAGCTGTTCACCAAACGCTCTCCATCCAACCTCACTGACTCCAGTTGTTCACAAACGCTCTCCATCCAACCTCACTGAGCTCCAGCTGTTCACAAACGCTCTCCATCAACCTCACTGAGCTCCTGCTGTTCACAAACGCTCTCCATCCAACCTCACTAGTAGCTGAAGCTCCATGACTTGTTCACAAACGCTCTCCATCCACCTCACTGAGCTCCAGCTGTTTTCCAAGAAAGAATTGGCAAGAATTCACTCTCCTCGATGTGCAAAACTGATAGAGACAAACCCCAAGCGACTTGCAGCTGTAATCGCAGCAAAAGGTGGCGCTACAAAGTATTAACTTAAGGGGCCAAATAATTTTGCACGCCCCACTTTTCAGTTTTTTATTTTTTACAAAAGTTTAAAATATCCAATAAATTTTGTTCCACTTCACAATTGTGTCCCACTTGTTGATGATTCTTCACAAAAAAATTTACATTTTATATCTTTACGTTTGAAGCCTGAAATGTGGTAAAAGGTTGAAAAGTTCAAGGGGACCGAATACTTTCACAAGGCACTGTATATAATACAATATTTGCAAAAATATTAGGGGTGTACTCACTATTGTGAGATTATGTAGATGGATAGATAGATAGATGTGAGATAAATAGATAGATAGATATATTTATCACATTTTCATATAACATTTCAGGTTATTGTATGCTTTAAAGACAAAAGGTACAAACAACCAGACTAGGAAAGAAAACCAATTTTCTCCTTGTTCTAGTTCTCCACCCTCAATCCAAATAAATATAAGTATAAATATTCTGTTTTACTTTTTGTAGAAAGCACTTTCCTAATGTTTATCCAAGTAGAAACTGACATGCAACAGTGAACCCAATTTACCATGAGGATTGAAGTTCTGCAGTCATTAAAGTGAATGGAGGACAAGCCCTCAGTTACTCGGTATTCAGGTGACTATTATCTCAAGGGAACTAGTCACAAGTGACTCTATGACCTATGATTATATCTGAGATTTCATCTGTGTTTAACAAACCAATGCTGCTTCCAATTCCAGCAAATTATTGATATCATTTGTATGCATAGCACCGCGACTGGCTTGATATGACCACAGTCAATTCTGAGACGCTGACAAGGTTGGCAGATTATATTATTACGTGTAATTGCTCACTCAGCTGTCCTTCCACATAATTGAATCCTATCTTTAAAGTTTTGTTTTACATGGGAATGTTGCTGCACCAAGTTTCTTGGTAAACATTTTTTTTTTCAATTTTGCTAACAAATAACACATAACATAAAAACTATACAGATCAAATTTGTAATTTTTTTTTTAGGTGATGGTATTTCATGTGTTATCAATTATATGTAAGCATCCTGATTGACTCAACGTAAAGAAAAAAATAAAACAAGATTTATTTATTGGAAAGCGCAGTCAAGTGTGAAAAAAACATTTTCCATATGACAGGCCCATTATACCTATTCTGCCACGGATGTACGTTAGAGAAGTCCCTGATAGATATGAGAAGTCTGTCTCTGTACAAGCGTATGGAAGATAGTGAACTCACTATATTAATCCCCTTCCAAAGCATGTGGAGCCCCAGCAAGAAGGATGCAATGGATGTGCTTCAGGGCATTTATTGGCTGTATCTTGAGTGAACAAGTAGGAGGTTACAATACATGCAGTCAAAACTAATTCTCCTCTCAGCTCTGTGCAAACATGTCTGAACAAGATGGAGTCACAGCTGCAATGAGGTTGGATGTAACCTTACAGAAGAGGAGGAGGAACACGCTGCAAAGAAGTATGGGAGTTACATCATCCAACATAACCATACAAACAGTTGCAAACAATAGCCACAGGGTGGCAGCATAACACTTCAACATTTAGACAAGCCTGTTAAATACTGTGAGAATAGTCTGGTCAGATGAGACCAAAACTCTTTGGATGCCAAAATACACACCATTTTGGAGGCTAAAAGGCGCTGCATATTTCCCCAAAAACACCATACCAAAAGTTATTTTTTGAGGTGGGAATATCATGGTGTGGGTCTGTTTTTCAGCATACGACAGTGACAAACTTCATATAATTGAAGGAAGGATGAATGAACAAATGTATCGAAACATTCTTTATTACAATCTGCTGCCATCTACCAGCTGGGCACAGAACGTTTCAGACTGGAGCTGTACAGAGACACAACAACAACTGTAAGTACAGATTCCCTGTCACTACTAACAAAATGAAGACTGCTCTGATACCCCCTCAGAGACTGGATGTCACTTCATCCAATCTATCACAGATTTGGTAACACTGGAAAGAAGAGTTTACTTTATACATGGATCTTACAGTGGCCCCCCATGAGGACAAAAGAAAGGTAAAGCTGTTTTATTAATTAATTGGGGAAAAAGGCAGAGGAATAGTCCAGACTTTACTCCCACAGAGCACAGGCAGCCTAGTCCTAGCAGGCATTGTATAGACATTTGATAAACACTGTGACCCCACAAAGAAAGAGACAGTGGAAAGATACAAATTCTTCACAAGAAATTAGTAGGCTGGTAAAAATGTAGAGAGATCTGTGACAGAGCTGAGGAGACTTGCTGCAACACGTGGATTTGGAGACATCAGAGACACTCTTATCAGAGACAGAATAGTGTGTGGCATCAGAGACAGTCGCCTTAGAGCAAGATTACTGAGAGAGATAGAGATGACCTTAGAGAAACGCATGACAATCTGCAGGGCTGCGGAGCTGAAAAAACACAGCCTAAAGATGATGGAGAGTGTCAGGAAAAAGCCCGCCCCGCCGGCCCACTCAAGGGTCGACGGCCTGACGTGGGGTGTATTGTGCCCCCTAGGGGTACACAAGGTCAGCCAGATACTGTTTCATCAACAACAACACCGTTAACCCTGTCCATAACGGGTCACAGGATACCTACGGAGGCGATAGAACACACCCTGCCAACGCCCAATGGCTGAGAGGTTTTGTTTACCCACAGGTTAAACAAAAATCTGCATCAAAAAGTTTAGTTATAAGACCGGCCATTCCCGTTATAACAAGGCCGGAACCGCCGGGGTATCAAAATTTTATGACCGGTAAAGGCGGGTGGGCCGATGATCAAGACGATTCACTCAGATTAAATTTTATAATTTTAAATTTAGCCTTGGAGTGTGCATAACAAATATATACAAAATGATGATAATATACAGGTAAGAGTCAGAGGTGCAAATATAAGTATGGGTTACAGACAAAGGTAGTAAAATGTGTCCAGTTACCTGTGGTTGGCTTGGATCTGGGCTCACATGGGGGGCAGATGTGGCCCTGCGCTGCATGGATGCTTCTGGAATGATGTCAGGTACCCCCCTCCTGAATGCAATGACTGGGCCCCATCTGGGGCTCCTGCTTATATCTGTAATGGGACAGCCCACGTGGCAGCCCACTACACTCCCCCCACAAACCCCTGGGATGGTTTATGAACTGCTCCCACTCTGGCCATGCAATTTCTGACTGAATAAAACAAAATGGGCCATACCTCGGCAGGGCATTGGCACAGAACGGAACCAGTGGCAGCATCAGAACCGGCTGGACCTAAACTACACCCTGATGTCAGACACCCCTATCCTAGGTGCTCCCTAAGTCCAGTTCTCGATTTCTCAGTCCCCCTGCATCGTGAAAATGTGAGAGTGGTGGCTATGTGTACGGGGAGTTCCATATTTTAAGATATGAAACCGCCATAGACCAGTTATGAGCGGATCACCTATAAATCCTTATGAAATATCGGGGCCGCTGTGGCTAGGAGCTTTTTGTTCAAGTCTTTGAAGCTGGGGGTTTGAGAGAGCACATGTCTTGGTGCTAATTAATGGAAATGAGGGTTCTTTTGATGGGTCAACCTCTCCTGCTGTGCTAGCTTCCTATAGAAGGGCATTTATGATGGGCATAATTGACCTCTTCCTCTTCGCAGGCCATTTGACTGAAGTTGGAGGGGGGTGAACGATTTGTCATTTTTTTAGTGAATTTTCCTCACAGAGAGCAGCAGTGATAATGCTAAGGTAATGCAGTATCTATAAAAGGAAAGAGAAAACAGAGCTCTCCTGTAGGCACAGTCCACTGTAAATACTGTGGTAAAAAAAACATGAGAGAGACAAAAATAAGTGTATGGGGAAACCTGCAGGTTATGTGGCAAGAACAATCATTTCTCTGCTGCCTGCAAGCTGGGAACAGGCAAACAGCACATACAGGTCCAAACTGTGACACCAGACACAGACAATGCAGAGGACATTACATGGCTACAGCTGTGGCCTCAAACAGAGAATGTCAATATAATCAAGCAGCCAGAAGCCAGGGATGCCAAGCAACTTTTTGCAACCTTGTTGTTGGATGAGAAGCCCATTAGATTTCAGCTGGATTGTGGAGAAAGCTGCAATGTAATTCCAAGTGTCCTGCTGAACAAACATGTTTCCATTGAGCCAACTGACAAGGTACTGGTGATGTACAACAAAAGTGTTCTGAAACCTAAGGGGACATGTGGACTTAAAATACGGAACCCATGTAATAGAAAGAGTTACAGTGTTGAATTTACTATGCTGCGTGGTGGTAACCATGCACCATTTTTGGGAGAAAAAGCAGTTTAGGCAATGGACTTAATAAAAGTACAGCCTCAGTACATTATGTCTATTGAAGTTTCCCAAAGTATACAAGATTCCAAACTAAAAGCAAAGCACAATTTGGATTTTCAGAAAATAGAAACTCTGTATGAGTATGCTAATTTATTTGAAGGTGATGGATGCTTTGAATGTAAATTTAGGCTAGAGCTTGATAACACAGTGCAACCTACCAGATTTCCTACAGTACAAGAAGAGTGTCTGTAGCTCTAATGTGAAAAACTAAGGGAAATTTACAGAAGGGGGGATGATAGTCCAGTCCATGCAAAAAAGACTGGATCAGCATTTGGTAATACAGAAACCCGGGTAAGTTAAGAATAGCTTTGACCTAAGCCACCAAAAGGCACAAAAAAGAAATAATTCCCCAAATGCCGACAAAGTATGTTTTATCGGATTATCAAAGGTTAAAATATTTTTTTCTGTGATGCAAAAAAGGGATTCTGGCATGGGAAATGATTAACTCAAGTTTATTGAAACTTTTTCTTCTCCCTTGGACATATAAATGGCTGAGAATGCCCATGGGAAAAAAACTTTTCTTCAGAGGGTTCCACAAAAATTTATGCAGGCTTTGGGGCCCTGGAGTAAAAACAATCAATAATTTAAAATAGTGGGAGAAGGGAAAGAATGAAGTCAAGGATCATGATCAGAAGATGATACAATTTTTGAACAGATGTGGAGTGAAACGAATAAAGCTGAACATAGACAAATTCAAACTAAGAATGCCAGAAGTTTCCTACGATTTTGTGGGGTACAAAAGTTTCTCGGGATGGTAAAAAATCTCCCATTTTTTTCAGCCTTGTCAGATAGTGTGAGCCCAAGACAGTTAACCACAGATATGTCCTGGAATAGACAGAAAGCCCGGACTCTGCTTTCCATCTTTTAAAAAGGGATTGCAGATGCAGCAACCTTAAAAGGGGTTGTCTCCTACAGGCTTTCAGCCTAAATCAAAATCCATGCTTTCCCGCACATGAATTTAGGGGGTGCTTTTTGTCGCCTCTTCTCCCCCCCTTTTCCCCCTCCCCTCGCACACAGCAGCTCTCCTCCTCCCAAAAATTCTATACGCAGGGGGAGGGCGAGGGGGTTTCTCCCACAGTT
>JAODAL010035946.1:0-42325 GCA_025379985.1 Phyllomedusa bahiana
GGCCAGTGTTCAATCTGGTTGTGAAACGGTTTCAAAGTTTCCCCGATCTTCAGAAGATTCTGAAATGGGGGGAAACGTGCATCACTTCATCCATTCTTACAACCAGATCACCCTCCTCGAGTTGCAGGGGCAGAACGGCCTCCCCCAACAAAAATAATGCAATGTTTCCACATTTGGGAAATTCAGCCTGCACATGTTGGTCAATGTATGAATAAGAAAAGCCATTAAAAATTTTTTGATGATCCGGGCCGACAGGAGTACTCCCCTGTTAACTTTGAGTCAGCCAGTGGCAGCTCATGGGGACACCTGCCGTTTTGCTGAGGCCATTCAAAAGGGCTATTTTATTTTTCAGTGCCAGGACAGGGGAAAAAATAACTCATTCCACTGCTTCTGTCCGGGAACAGATCAAAAAAATCTGTCTGGGCAGGGGACTGGGAAAGTGGGATAATTTTTTCGCGGCCACATGATCCGGGGGGAAATGAACGGGAGGGGAGGAGGGGACTTGGAGCAAAAGCTTCGGGTGAAAGATGGATTTTCTACCCAGGTGACAAAAGGAGGAAGCTGGAGGAGGTAGATGGAGATGGGGAAAGACGGGGCAGTTGACCTGCAAGCACCGGGGGCGAAACTGGAATGGGGGCGGGGAGTCCCTCGAATCATTTGTGCAGATGGCCCTCAGCATGCTGATTTGCCTGGTAGTGACAGCCAATAGTCACATGGCAGAGGTGATTCGGGCTTCCACCCTTTTGGGACCCTCGCTCCCGGCCCAAAAAAATTGGACCCTTTTTTTCCCCAGCTGCTGAGAGGGGGAAAAAACCAAAAACTATAGAAAATCTCCGATCAGTTGGGCCCCTGCCTATGTGCGGCATCATCCCTCTCTGACAGGTTGACCAGGGGGTTCCTCAGCGCTTTTACTACTGCCGCGGGGGCTGTGGGAAGGTGGGGGGGTCGGGCAGTACCAGCTCCATCACACAACCTAATCTGGAGTCACTGATGACACTTCCTTCACCCGCCCAGTGAGGAGGGCAGTCCCAGCAGCAGCAGCAGAGGGCCTGGGGGCAGACCCTGAACCAACAGGTGGTGGCCCACTTGGGCGCACTCTGCCACCCTTTGTTAGAAATCCCTTATGGGCACCAAATGGATGTGGGCCCCAACTTCCCAGTTTGCGTGGAAAGCTTCCTGCCCGTTATAGTGGGCATCAAGCCGGGGGTTTATGCGGCGGGGGGCCACGTTTTCCCCCAAGGAAACCCACTTGTCCACGGGAAAAAGTGGAACAACTACCTTTTTCAAATGAAAACAGGCTGATCGGCCAGGGTTTCCACACACCAAAGCCTTAGCGCAATTTTCATCACCAGCGCCTCACCCAAAAATTTGAGAAATTAGTCTGGTTCAAACTCCTGCCCCCAGCCACTATTTGATCCGCCCCCTGCCTGAAACCACACACGCTGACAGTTTCTCCACTGCCTACCACCATCTTTACCCGGGGGGTATTGCCACCCACCTCCACACTCTATCATGTGCCACTCTATGACCTCATGCTGCTTCTGCAGTTGTTGCTGCTACGGTCACCTCCAAACACTGTCCTTGTGCCAGTCTCTGACCTCATGCTGCTGCTGTTGCTCCTGCGTGACCACCACACTCTGTCATTGTGCCACTCTGTGGCCTACTCCTGTTTTTGCCACCTCCACAATGTGTCATTGTGCCACAGTCTGACCTCATGCTGCTTCTGTTGCTCCTGACATGACCTCCACACTCTGTCATTGTGACACTCTGGGCCTACTCCTGTTTTTGCCACCTCCAGAATGTCCTTGTGCCACTGTCTGACCTCATGCTGCTGCTATTGCTCCTGCCTTGACCTCCACACTCTGTCATTGTGCCACTCTGTGGCCTACGTCTGTTGTTGCCACCTCCAGAATGTCATTGCTCCACTCTTTGACCTCATGCTGCTTCTGTTGCTACTGCCGGGACCTCCAAACTCTGGCATTGTGACACTCTGTGGCCTACTCTGTTTGTGCCACTCAGAATGTCATTGTGCCACTGTCTGGACCTCATGCTGCTGCTGTTGCTTCTGCCATGACCTCCACACTCTGTCATTGTGCACTCTGTGGCCTACTCCTGTTTTTGCCACCTCAGAATGTCATTGTGCCACTCTCTGACCTCATGCTGCTATGGGCTGCTGCCGTCACCTCCACACTCTGTCACTGTGCCACTCTGTGGCCTTCTGATGTTGCAACCTGAGTCCTCAGCTTGTTTTTTTCCAGCTCGCGCTGCCAGGATTTTATCGGTCTACATTACCACTTCAGTTTTTTGCTCAGTTTTGCCCTCTTAAGTGCCCAGGGAATTTTATAGTGAAGCGATTCTAAGAGCGGCAGCAGTCATATGCATGTCATACTAAAACACAAAATTGTATGAAGACCATAACAAGCTCCCTTTGAATATTTAAGAATGGTACAACGTTCTACAGCACCCTACAGGCTCTGTGCAGCCTGGGAATAGCTGTTTTTTAACGTGATTCGTCCCGAAGTAATTCGGACAGAAAAGAATTTTGTTGAAAAATTCGGCGAACTCGGCGAATCGAATTTTTAAGAAATTCGCCCATCTCTAGTAATCTTATTAGGGAAAACTATATAAGTAAAGGAGTTTTCAGCACCCTATTGGCCCACCTCTAGCATGGAAAGCAAGGGAATATACAGTTGGGCATGGAGGCATACAGGTTTTGTATGGTATCCTGGGCATATTTGCTTAAAGAAGTTGCAGCTGGACCAGTAGACTCTGCACACTCATAGGTTGGCAAGCTGGCACCCCAGCTGATTCCATAAATACTCAATTGTCAATAAATCTGGAAACTGAGCAGGCCAAGGACGTTTTGCAAACTGGCAGAGACATTCCTGTAAAACCCTTGCTATGTGGTGGCGAGCATTATTCTGATGATAAACACCAGTTGGAAGCTCTGCCAACAGACATGCCTGAGCTGTTAGTGTTCTTCGCTACTAGGGGTGACAGACTGTTGTATATGATGGCTCCTCAGATAATCACACCAACAGTTTGGGTACTGTGCCACTCCACCACCAATGCAGGATTAAAAAGGGGCCCACCAAAACTTCCATTCGCCCCCAACCATCTTCACTCCGAGCTTTTGGGTTTTCTTCCTACTAGGGTGACAGATGTTGATATGTGGCCCCTCAGATAATACACCAAAGTTTGGGTACTGTGCACTCCACCACCAATAGGTTTAAAAGGGGGCCCACCAAAAGGCTTCCATACTCGTACCAACATCTTCAATCCCAAAAAAATTTGGGATTATTCTTTAAATTTACAGTCCCACCCAAAGCAGTTAATTTTTTCTCATTAAAAATTTTGCAACATAAAGCTAATTTGCTGTCAATGGCAGTACACATAGTGGACAACATATTACCAAATTTCCTTCTGATAAGCATCTGGAAATGGTCTTGGTAGAGACAGAGGTGTGTAATGAAAGTCCCATGGTTTTTGACAAATATGTTGTTATGAAAGTTTTTTTAAAACAATTTCTCTATGGGGTCGTCAGAATGGCATAGAGGCAAGTCATTAAAAAGTCATCCGGGTTCTTTTGCCCGTGATTAAATGTTTAAAATATGGGCAAATTTGTCTCAAGGCATTGAAGGATTCTGCAGCAAAAACTCTCACCATGGGGGTATCTCCCCAAAATGGGGGGGTGGGGAAATGGGGGAAGCACTACTGTGTAAGACCCAGTATCTTTTTAGGAAGTTTTTTAGCGTGTTTTGTGCACTGGAAAAACGACCCACAATCAGCCCCAACAATTACACTCATTTATAAAATCATGTAAAAAACACCCTTTTCATTGACATGACGTGTATTCCAAGCAAAAAAGGAGCCGTTTTTAGGACATACTTACGGCCATAAAAATAAGTGATGTCAATTCTTGAGGCTTTTTTCGCTTGTAAAATTCCCATAGGAAATAATGGAGAACTTTTTTTGCAGCTGAAAACGTTTCAAAAAAAATTACATTTTTTTTTCACGTTTTTTGAAGCATTACGCCCCAAAATGCTTTGGGCAACTTTTAAATTCTGTATTTGACCCATTTGTATCAAAATTTTTGGGAGGTTTTGTTTAGCAAAGTTTGTACTCAATGCCCCATTCTTTTCAGCGTAGAAAGGGAGGACTGACACGTCAGGCTGGGGACCGCCGGTGGACATGGATGTCGGGCTCCCGATCTCGGAGGGGAAATAATTTTCATTTTATATTTCTAGTATTAAATTTTAGTATTAACCCCTTTTGGACACAGCCATTTTGGGGCTTTTGACAGAGCCCCATTTTTGAATTACAAGTGGAAATCTTTTGATACTTTTTACTACCACGTTTTTAAAGGGGTAAGAAATTTTTTGGGCCAAAAAAAACCCTTTTTTATTTGGAAAAATATCAAAAAATTGAAAAAATTTGAAACTTTACCATTTAAAAATTCAAAATTTCTGCTGAAAACGATTTCCCTTTAAAATAGTTTATAACTAGCTTAAAATAATCCACTGTAGTTGGCTCATTTTTTAAAATTTCTTTTTATTTTTTCACGATATTAGGGGGCTTAGAAAATTAGTAGTCATTTTTCACATTTTCAAGAAAATTTGCAATATAATAATTTTAGGGGGCCAGTATGTTTTGTTTGGCTTTTAAAGGACCTGCATTTAGAACCAATAAAGTATTCAAAAAAACCCTCTAGGAAGTTTTTTTTACCCATTAGGTGTGTCACAGAAATTAAAACAAATTGGAGGTGACATTCCATAATTCCACCTTTTTTTGCAGATTTTCAATTTTTATCCATTATTCACTGAAACACGGTAGAAGTGACCAGAGAAATGCAACTTTATATTTATTCCCCCGATTCTGACATTTTCAGAGATATCCCATATGTAGCCCTAGTGTGCTGTTTGGCTCAACCACAAGCCACAGAATAGGAGGAGCACCTACTCAACTTTTGGGTCTTATTTTCCTTACAATTTTTTTTAGGCTCCATTACAGGTTTGTGGACACCCTAAGTTGCCAAAACTTAATAAACACCCCTAAAGATACCCCATATTGGAAACTACACCCCTTAAGGAATATATCCAGGTATAGTGAGTATATTGACCCCACAGGTGTTTCACAATTTTTTTACTGTTAGGCTGTAAAAATTAAAAAGTTCTTTTTCCCAACAATTTGCAATTTTAGCTTAAAATGTAAAATTTTTACAAGGAATCCTGGACAAAAAGCATCCCAAATTTTGTCATGCAATTTATTTTAAGTTCGCCAATACCCTATATGTGGGAGTAAACTGTTGTTTGGGTGCATGGCAGGACGTAAAATGGAGGGAGCGTTATTTGGGTTTTGGATCACAGATTTTGGTGGGTGCCATGTCGCATTTGCAAAGCCCCCAAAGTAGCAGAACAGGTAAAACCTTCCAGAGGTCATCCCATCGGATTCAACAACCCTCACAGATCTCATCTAGGAATGTATTGTGCATTTTGGGCACACAGGTGTTCCATAGTTTTTGTAGCATTTGGCTACACATTTCCGCCATTGTTTTTTGGGCTTCATTTTTATAGCATTCGCTGTGCGGTATAAATGACATGATCATTTTACTATGCGGGTTGGTAGAATTACAATGATATAAATTTTATATAGTTTTTATCTTTTATTACTTTTACACAATAGAAATGCGTTTATAAAAAAACTACATTTTTATGTCATCATATTCCGATAGCCATAACTTTTTTATTTTTCTGTGATATGGAGCTTTATATAAGTTTGCCTTTTATGGGATGATTTGATGTTTTTATTGTTATAATTTTTTGGGGGGGCAAGGCTTTTTGATGACGTATAGATGACAAACTAGTTTTACTCTGTGGGTCAATACGATTATGGCGGTACCCAATTTATATAGGTTTTTTTTCACATTGAAGCACTTTTATTGTGTAAAACAATATTTATGCATCGCTATCTTCTGATAACTTTTTTATTTTTCCGTATACAGAGTTGTGTAAGGTCTTTTTTTGTGCAGAATGAACCGACGTTTTAAATGGTACCACTTTGACGTTTATATGAGTTCTTGATCGCTTTTTATTCTATTTTATGTGATGCGAGATGAACAAAACCACAATTCTGTGATTTTGTTTTTCTTTTTTTTTTTACAGCGTTCACCGTGCAGGTTAATTAACATGACATATTTATAGAATAGGTGGTTACGCAGGAGGTGATAACAAATATGCATACTTTATTAATTCTTTATCTTCTTTGGCATTTGTAAAGGAGAAAAGGTTGGTTTATGTGTTTTTATTTTATCTTTCATGTTTGTGTTTTATTTTTATTTTTCACTTTTTTTTAATTTTTCACATTTTTTTTTTTTTACTTTTCCCCATAGGGGACTCCTCAGATCACAGATACAATAGAGATCCAAACAGAGTAGAACTGCTCTCTACTGGTGTCTATGGCAACTGTCACTCACCATGCCCAGCAATGTCCACAAATCCACAATGCATTGTGGGGCATGGTGACATAAGCTTACGTCCAAGGTCGTAAGGGGTTAATATTTTTGTCAATGCACAGGCTCACCAACTGCACGGCTGCAGTACCGGTTGCAGCTAGGTATAACTTTTTGCATTAAAAACTGCACGGGTAGCAGGTGCTATCTGGTTGCTATGGGCAATCATGCGGTTAGTTAGGTCATTTCAGATTGTAGTTAACCTCATGTGAAAAATTTTATGGAAAGTTATACATTGATAAATACCTTCGTATATTATTCTGATTATTATGTTTTTTTTTTTTTTAAATGCATGTCCTTTAGGTTCACGCTGTCCCAGTCTATGGGACAAAACATCTGCCAGGTACAGCAATTGGCCCCTGCGGGATAGGCACTGGAGAGACATCTGCTGGTTGCTGTACCCAGACTGGGATGGGTATGATACCGAGCTGCGGAGGAATATTGGTAAGTTTTTTATATTTTGGTAAGTGTCAATTTTTTAACCTGCATTTAAAAATGAAGATATATTCTAAAATGTGTTTATTTTTTCTAAATTGATCTAGACTATGACCTACAGAAATGGTGGAGGTCAGTGTGGGACCGCTTCATCCGGGTGATGAAGTCAGACCGTCAAGTGACAAGCAGGTCCTCTTCCCTCACCCACCTCCTCGGAACAGCATAACCGTATTACGAAGAGCTGATGTTCCTCATGCCTCAGAGAGAACTCCGCCTGCAAGTATTAATTTTATTTATAACAGATTTTGCACTCTAGATAGTATGGGCGACATGCATGAAATTTGCTGTTTGCACGCCAAATTTCATGCGATTCAAAAAAGACATAGAATGCGTCTGATTTATGAACCTGGTAGAATCTAGAACGTGTAGAAAACCCATGTTGTGTAGACTACAGCACATATTTTCTATTGTGGTCTACACAGCACTGGGTACAGTCTAGATTTTTGGCGGATTCAAGATAATGAATTCACTGAAAATCATCAAGATATATTGATACCACAATTTTAATTTCATATTTCTACAGAACTTTAGGCAACATAAGCCAGCGAGTGGAGTTCTCTCTTCGGCAAGAGAAACATTAGCGGAGTGAGAGTGAAGAAACATCAAGATCGGCACATCCTGAGACACAGCACAGGGGTAGCGATCCCATCTGGCGGGATCTCCAGGGGTGGGCTTCCTTTCAGATACTAATACAGAGGTATTTCTGGGGGCAGCAGCTTTCACCATGGCTGCAGGTACTGACTTGGCTGTGGCAGCTGCTGTCCCCCACCCAGAGTCCAGCCCTATGTCATCCTCCGCCCCTCACCCCCCACTTCTACCCCAGTACGTAGTAGTAGTTGTGGTTGTGGCTGTAGAACTCTCTGTAGAAGGAAAATAACATCAGACTTCCAGTCTGAACTTACTTCCGATGTACAGAGGGTCGGTGCTCATGATATATTGGACAACTATTTTTGAGGGGCTTGCAGGGTGCTGCCACCATCTGCAAACCCAGGAAACTCAGGAAAACATTATGGCCTACTATTACACCATGGCAGCAGTCTATGGCCTCCGGTGGTACTGTGGCCTGTCTGAAAATCCTCCTCCTTTTACGCATATACGGAATCCATCAACCGCATTCCATACCGCCACCTTACATTACCAAGCCTACTCACACCCACTAAGCCCTCACTATACCAACTACCCACCCCAGCCAATTCCACAACCCCCATTTCATCCTCCAACTCATCACCCTCTGCCCCTTCTGCTGAGCCCTACTACCAGCAGTATAACTACAGCCAGTCCAACAGTGAGGCATTCCTTGCGTCTCTTCACAGCTCCACCACCCCATTCACTGACCCTTCCCAAGACTTGCCGCCCTGTACTTTCCAACCGCTTTAATTTTTTTACGTTTTTATTTTTTTGTGGCGGTACGGAACGCGGTATCTTTTTTGAAAATTTTTTTGTCTTAGAAAAATTTCAAAAATGATAAAGAGTTTTTTTTGTTTTGGTGGGATAGGTCTGTTGAGGTGGGGATGGTTTTGGGAAGTTTTTTTTTTTTTTACATATGTCAAAGAGGTTTAAATAAAAATATTCCGTTAAAACTTAATTTGTGTCTTGTTGTTATTCTAAATATTAGACTTTTTTTGACTTTGATAATTGATTTAATACTTCTTCAATTAAAATGTTAGCAAAAACAAGTTAAAATGTGTACAGTTTTTATGCTATGCTATTATTTTATGAAATTAGCTATAATTTTTTATTACTTTCTTTAGTTAGAAAAAATAAAGCAATAGCATAAAAAAGAAGGGAAACTGTATGACAACTGTCTAGGTTTACATTTCTTCCTGTTGTCCATAGCAAGCAAGAAGAGTTCCACTTTTTTTTCATAGAGTGTTATCCTAAAAAATAAAGGGGAGCTCTGCCTATTTGCTATGGACAATAGTTTTCATACATGTTCCTGGGAGCACCCCTTTATTATTAGGATAACACTCTATGAAAAGAAAGGGGAGCGCTGCTTGCTTGCTACAGTCAACAAGCAACATATTACACCTAGACAGTTTTCATACATTTTCCCCTTTGAACATAGCAAGCACGCAGCGCTTCCCTTTCTTTTCATAGAGTGTTATCCTAAAAATAAAAGGGAATCTGCATGGTTGCTTTGTACAACAGGGAAATGTCTTACACAGTTTTCATACATAAGGCCATTTATACATACATTGTAAAAACATTTTGCGTTGCTAAAAGTTTTTAAAAAAGACATTAAGCAAATTTAAATTCCAAAAACAATCTATTTTGGAACAATGGGTGAAAAGTATGAATTCGAATGCGTCTTTTTTTTTACTTGGTGCCGACAGCCCAGTTCTAAATAAATATAGAGTTTAGAGTGTTGAATATGATAGTATGTATGAAAATTTTTGGCGCGTTACATAAAGCTTAATGCGGCGAAATTTGTATGTCCATAGAGTATAATACGCTGAATTTAGAGAGACATATGAAAGAAGGCGCTTCAAAGTGAATTATCGCCTCTCGTTTTCAGTGTTTAATACACCTGAATGTATGAAATTGTTTTTTGTGTGATTATAAATGGTGTCTAAAGTTCAATGCGTTTCGCCTGTGTTTGCCGCATTAGTAATGCGCCAAACATGTAAAGACTATAGATAGGCTGGAAATAAAATATTAGTCATTAGAATAGCATGTCAGTGAATAGAAACTATGGTACTGATCCTGTTTGGTGGACCACAGGTCCCAGCAAGACCTGTGGTGTGCTGGCTCTTGCCGTATGTAGAATAAAGGGTGAGAGCAACAAAAATACATTTTAAATTTAATATAGTAAAAATTTAAAAAATCTGAACAACATCATCAGTCAGTTATTTAATGTAAAATTTGTTTTAGATTCATTTAATTTTAAATACATTTCATAGAACATATTTTTATATTTTTGGGATAGTATATATTTTTATAATAATTTTATATGATGCCATTTTTTATTAAATTTAAATAATTTAGTTTTATATCATTTGAAAATTATCAGTATCAGAAATTACTTTTTATTTTTGTATAATGTCCCAAAAATATAAAAATATCGCCTATAAAATGTATTTAAAATTAATTGAATCTAAAACTAATTTTACATTAAATAACCAACTGATGTTGTTCAGATTTTTATAATTTTTACTACATTAAATTTGAAATGTATTTTTGCTGCTCTCACCCTTATTCTACATACAGCACGAGCCAACACACCACAGGTCTTGCTATGACATGTGGTCCACTGTAATGTAGTACACTGAAAATTAAATGTATTCTGGATTGTCATTAAACCATTTCTTAGAGTGTGAATCTACAATTCCTGTAGCTCAGAATACCCCCCCTGTGGGAATGGAATTTGTAGCATGGGTCTGCAGAACCTCACCCCAGGCTTTTGACTGTTCTAATTACTCAAATGTTTAGATAACATGGGTTTTATCCGTTTTTATTGTGTTTTATTGCCAAAGTTGTGTATGCAAGCTGTCCAGAATACCTGATGGAGGACCCCACCTATGACCCCCCAACAATAAAACCATTAGGCACAACAGTGCAGAGGTCATTGATCTGTCCACAGCAGAAGCGCAGTCCGTGATTGCCATCTAGTGGGGATAGTAAGCAACAACCCTCATCAGATATCAAGTGTCCACCCACCTCATATTTTTAGCCAGTAAAACAGTAGCCAAATATGAGAGAGGAGGAGAAACCTGGACAGAGATTTGGGCCTATAAAACACATGGCCAGACTCAAATCTGTGTTCACAACCTGGGGTTCAATTTCTGATTGAGCTGTGTTCCATTTTCCTTTATCCATACTTCTTGGATCTGAAAGCTGAAACATCTGTAAGTGTGAAACCTTTCTAAGTTTTATCCCGTTTATTTTCATAACTGTATTGATGCGTATGTCATAGTCATTGTTAGTGTATTTTGTTTATGTAAGCATTGTAAATCATTTAATATTAAAGTTACCACTAATACATTAATTCTTGTCGCTGCACGGATCCATTTCCTTGAAGGAGTGTTTTTTTTTTGTAGCTGCTGGAGAGCAGTGAGGTGACACTGTAAGCATTTTTTACGTGTTTTTAAAATATCTGTTAGGAATCAGATTCCTTCCGGCTGATTCTTTTTGATTATTGAAGGAAGGTGGTGGCAGCGGATAACTTGGGGTGCTGGAACTTTCTTGGGGCGCGATTTATGCTTGATTCGCTACCTGATTGAGAGGTAAGCGCAAGTGGAAATAAATCGACTCCATTACAGTGGCCCCCTCCAGTCACGTGCTGGTAAGTGTGTACGTGACATCCCCTAAGGAAGATCAGTACCATAGCTTCTATTCAATGACATGCTATTCTAATTACTTTTTTCTTATTTCCAGCCTATCTGTAGCCATCATAGATGTTTAGTGCATTACTAATGCGCCTAAGTTCCATAATGCGCCAAACACATAGACGAGGTACAATGAACTTTAGACGCCATTTATGAGCACAAAAACCACTTTCATACATCTGGCGCATTATACACTGAAAACAAGACACGATAATTCACTTCAAAACACCTTCTTTCATACATCTCTCAAGTTCATCGCATTGCAATCTATGGCCATAAAAAGTTTGGCGCATTAAGCTCTATGAAATGCGCCAAAAATTTTCATACATACTATCGTATTCTACACTCCTCTTTATCTATTTACAACTGGGGTGTCAGCGCCAAGTAAAAACAAAATACACATTCAAATTCATACATGTTGCCCCAATGAATTTTAATTAAATGGCACGGTATGGATTTTAATAAACTGGAGTCAAATAAATTATGCTGCAGGTCCGCTGCAGGTCCCAGACACCGGCACAACATGTTTTTCAATAAATCAGAGTCCAAGTAAATGATCCTGCAGATCCGCTGCAGGTTACAGACACTAGAAGATCCACAGAGAAACTGGTCCCAGAAGGCCTTTGACCGGAGGAGATCCATTACTCCCAACAGAATGGGTGCTGCTCACCAAGGCTGTACAAATTTCCAAGGCCAAGGGAGACATGAAGTAGTCCGTGATGGTTTCTCGCACCACTGCATCGGTGTAGGATGGACGGCTGAGGCCCAAGGTGTATGGAGATTCAACCACCTGTGTCCTAATCAATGAGGAAGTAGAGACGAAGAAATACAAAGGTATCATTGCTAAGTGTATGCCATACTTATCAACTAGAAAAAACACAAAAGGGTATAGACCTTAGACAAAATAGTTAGACCTAAAAAATAACTTTTATTAATATCAAATAAAAAATCCTAAAGACTGACCCTATCAATTCCCTAAACTATTTCTAGCTACCTATCCATCAAATTCGGGGTAACCGCCCACAATAAGGGCAACCCATACAGGAAGCTAGACTACAAGGACCCTCAATTACCCCTATATTCACTGACAAAGAAACAATCTTAAACCAAATACCCACTTATTGCAATACAATACACAATAATAATAATAAATGACCAAAAGTGAGCAAACATAAACCAAAACAGACAAAAATTACCAGAAATAGATATGATTTCTGAAAATAATTAATCTAAGACTTGAGGCGTTTCTCCCAGATAATAGATTTCATCAGGAAGAACGGTAACATTACCCACAGTAACCTATAAGGAACAATACTTGAATGATAAATAGAAAGATGCTTATGTCCCTTAATGGTTATAAAAGGCCGCTCAATGTGGATCCATTGAAAGATGTCACGTAAACAAGATGGACGACAGCCAATGATACGCTGTCTGCAAACTGGACTAACGCAGACAATCTTGAGCAAAAGAGACAGTAGGTAGCAAACACATGTAGGTAGGAGCGATAGGTGGCCATAAATAGGTAGATAACAAAGCAGAATAGCCAATCAGGTCCCTAGTATGAGCATTCAAACAGAAAGACTGCCAAAAGGCATCCAGAAAAGCCCATTGCGCAGGCGCACTCAAACTTGAAGAAAGACACAGGCCACGCAATAGAATAAAATAGGATTCCACGCATGTATAAGCCGGATTGTTGAAAATGTGCCAGATGTGGCCAAAACCGGCCTGTGTCTCCAATTCCATGTCGGGACTTTCAAATTCCTAAACATAGTTGTGGAGAACATAGATGGCTCAGCCAAATATTAAAAACTGTTCTTCAAACATCCAGTTACCTCCATGGGTATGGTCGCAGCAGGTTATTTAGTGATAGGAATGTCTCATCCTCTACCGGGACCAAGGGGACTAGATGCGTGGTTCCTGGAAGGGTTTTGGTGAGGGTAGAGTCACCTGGTCTTGCAGCACTTGCCTCCTAAACTCTAAGTTTAAAAGCACCTGGGAGTCCCCAGTACTTGCATAGGCATAGAAAAATACTTTTGGTGTTCCTTTTTCTGCCACCGGATGAAGTTGTACTGCACTGATCTCCATTTTTTCCGGACATCGTATTCTAGATAAATAGAAAGAAAGATATATTTAGGGTGACATGTCAGAATTGGACTTTGCCTTTTTTTGGTGTAAGTTGCTGCCCTGAAGCCACTGACTGCAGCCACCGGCAGTGCATTATTCTGATAGCTTCCTATACAGAAAGCTATCAGAGCAATAGGCTCCAGTGCACTGCTGGGAAGAGGGGCGGGGCACCTCACAGTGGGGGTGGCTGAGTGTGTGGGGGGTGGAGGTGAATGTGTATTTCAGTGTGTGAGGAAGTGGTGTGTGTGTATATTTGAGTGTGTGGTGGAGGGATGTGTATATTTGAATGGGAATGTGGAGGGAGGTTTAGAGCATACTTGCCAACCATCTCAGATTGAGCAAAAGGGTGACACAAATGGGGATCCCCTCCCGAAGGGGTCGGTGAAACCTCCCACAGCCAAAAGGCTGCAGGGAGTTTTTTAATATAAGCTGTTCCTGAGCAGCGTCACAGGATTATGCTCCTGCCTCCTGCGGTCTGTCTCTGGCAATCAGAGGGGGCAAGAGACAGGCCAAAGGGGACAAGAGTTGTTCCCTTGTCTCTGGCACCATGTGGTCTGTCTCTATCCAGTCTATATGTATTTGTATGTGTGCAATGCTTGTTTATTTACAGGTTCCCATGTGGACTACTTTGGATTCAGTGGACTACATTGGATCAACTTTGGATTTTTTTTTTAAATAAAATGTTAAAGAGGGCTGGTGTTGGGGAGTGTTCATTTTAATAAAAGTTTTTTTGTGCAATTTGTGTCTGACAGATGCCTCTTCACTATCACTCGAGCTTGGTGTCAGCCAGCGGTGGTTCTCGTTGCACACGGCTGACACTCAGCCATGTCATTATTACCCCAGTACCTAAGACACCACGGGTACTCGGAAGAGTAACCATTAGAAGCGGACTCTCTTTTGTGATATTCCGCTTGTGAGGTGGCTGCAGGCTGGTATTTTTAGAATGGGAAGGGACCAGTATCGATGAACCTTCTCATTATGATAGTATCAGGCTTCAACTGTTGGTTTTACCTTAGCTGGTTATGGAAAATGGGGAATACAGAACATCGTTTTTTTTATTGAGACTCTAAACATGGGCATCCATTGTAATGATTACAGTACTTGCCCATTTTAGGGTTCTCAATAAATAAATGTTTTTTTTAAAAAAAGAACGATGTGGGGTCCCCTCCATTTTCCATAATCAGCCAAGGTAAAACCACAACAGAAAACGTGATGAGCACCGGGCTAAAAATCTTGATAAAATAATGCTCAATTTATTGGAATGATACAAAAACCGGAGACAAAAATGTGTGCCTTGAGTGGTCATAGGGGCTATGAGCTGACGCATTTCGGGCCAAAAATTGCCCTTAATCTTTAGCCAAAGTCTACAGGTAAAACCAGCAGCTGCAGTCTGATACTATGGATGAATGCTGGTTCCTTCCCAATCTAAAAATACCAGCCCGCAGCCGCCAGGGAAGTAGACCATCATATTAGAGGATCCACTTCTAATAGTTACCTGGCTCTTCCCAGTACCCTTGGTGCATTGGGTACTTGGGTAGTAGTGGCACGGAGTTAGTGTCAGCTTTGGAGTGACAAAAACCACCGCTGGCTGACACCAAGCCCAAGCAATAGTAATGAAGAGGTGTCTGTCAGATACAGTACCTCCATTACTAGCACTGGAATTAAATGGGAAAAAAACCCCACACAAATTGCACAAAAAAACCTTTAATTTAAAGAAACACTCCCTGACCACAGCCCTCTTTAACCATTATATTAAAGAAATCAATACAACACTGATCCAGCATAGTCCATGAGTCCAACATAGTCCAAACGGGAAACCCAAAATAATATATGTATATATATATATTATAATATATATATAATAATATATAATATATATATTATATTAAAAAAAATATATAATATATAATATATATATATTTATAATATTAAAATATAATAAATATATATATTATATAACATATATATATATATATAAAAACATTGAAAAAAATGAAAGTACTAAACTCTAGCTCCTGCATCCCCTGAAGATCATGTCTCTGGTGAGTCCCTAGATGCAGCTGCACTGTAATCACTTAAACGTCTGCAGAGTCTGTGTACACTGGGGTCTACCACCATATGGTCACTGTATGGCGGTAGTAGAGAGCCTGTGTACACTGGTATTTACCACCATATAATTTCTGTATGGTGGAAATATTGGTTGTAGTGTAATGGTTTAGTTACAGGCACAGTTTGGGAAATCTCCCAGATCTCCTGGATGCTGAATAGGCTCCCCAATGTCCATGAAAGCTTGGTGACGCCAAAATCTTCATTGAGCTTTCTTCCAGAGCAGTTAAACAGTTAGGTGTAAAGGGCGTGACAGTTCTGTGATTAGTTGTGGCTTGATACAAAGAGTGCATGTTCTGTGCACATCTTCGGGGCTCTCTTAGCGTGCTGCTGCTTCAAATCTCCCTGTTGACTGCTTTCGAAAGTTGGCAGGTATGGTAAAACGTACCCAAAGACGTATTTCACAAATGCCATGTGAACATATCCTTAGACAAGCTGGTCACTAACTACTTTATATTGTATCAAAGTGTCATATCTTTAGTGTTGTCCCATGAAAAGATATTATACAATATTTACAAAAATATGAGGGGTGGACTCACTTTTGTGAGCTATTGTATATTCCAAAATTTCCAATCTAATATAATTTCTAAAATACTCCTTTAAGTAGTTTTTGTAAGTCCACTTTGATGTAATCTTTTGCACGTCTGTGATATCTAAATATATTATCACTTTTGCCAAGAACAAACTTGAACTCTATTTTTCCTACATATATCAAATAATACTTAACTTTTAATCTAATTATCTAAAACAACAACAAATCATCACCACAAAGTATTAAAACTACACAACGAATCTTCCTATCTCTATAACAGTACTCAACTCACTAGCCTTCCATAGTAATCCTAGGCTCACAATTAAATACTCCTTAGCAGCTAGTCTACCTCACATCTCTTCTATATATATAGTATTTAGTCCATTAGCATAAGTGAAGGAGCCCTAAATAAAGTGAATTTCCTATCTCGAGTTTAAACTGACTCTGGCAAAGGACCCTAAATTAAGGGGATATAACAATCAAATCAAGCAAGTCCCTCTGCAGCGGGACAAAAAAGGAAAGGGATATCGTTGGCTAGATTAAAATTTGGAGCCAGACCTCGCCGACAGGTTTCACTACCTCGGTGGCGTCATCAGAGGTTAAAGTTTCGGTCTCTGGCTACTGATACTACCAGTTTTTAAACCCTAACTCACTCCTCCTTTAAAACACACTCACCAATCACATTCCTTTATTAATTACCGCTCCACTATCTCACCAATGAATGCCTTGCGGCTCATATGTGCCATTCGTTTACCTCTTTTTGTCATCACTCCCATCAAACAGCCTGTGCCCACTTCGCACCACAGGGCATTTCTGCCCTCACTATGACAACTTCCACCGTACAATTTTCCTCTCCCGCACATGCTCATTATTGTCTACTGATCACTTTCCGCCCAAAACCATAATATCCCATCGTGCATGCACTTAATTCATGCTGCTTTGTTACAATTATATCTGCAACTATAACAAATGCAAGATTGTAGCTATTAAACATTCAGCCATAGTATCCTTTCACGTTTAAGCTTACTTCACAGCATTTTCGTCTGCAGCTAAATACGAAATTATAGGCATTCAACTTCCTAGTAGATGGATATTGTGTTATTAATTATATTCATAATTTTACTCACTCTAATTGGGGCTCTTAAATGATCGGTTATATCATGTATATTTATTATTCCCTCCTTATTCCAACTGGTAGCTCTCCTTGCAGTCATTCATTATTGTATTGTACTAATGCTTCTGATATATCATTTTTAATAAAGATGCGCATACTTAAAGAGCATAAAGGAAAACTACTCATTTAATCCCATTGGGCTCAGTGCTTTTAAGCGATAGATCCACTTTGCTTCTTCTTGGAGCAAAACTGATTCCAAGTTTCCTTTTCTTTGTCCTAATGTGTTAACACATATCCCCCAAAATTTAAGTACCTGTGGATCACCTTCATGTTTTTCCAAAATATGCCTCGCTAAAGGTGTATCTCCTTTTGTCTTAATCATACTCAAATGTTTTGAAATCCATCTACAACATTCCTGAATGGTTTTGCCCACATAAATCTTCGGGCAATTGCACATAGTAATAAATAATAATAATAATAATAATAATAATAATAATAATAATAATAATAACAACAAAATAGCTCCATACACAATGCCCTTAGTTTTACAGTTTATAAACTGTCTTATCTCATATTCTTTATTATCATTAGGATTTGAGAAATATTTGGTCTTCCAAATGTAAGGGCAGAAGGAACAATTACCACAAGGATAAGATCCTATAATCGATGAAAACTTAAACCCTTTAAACCCTTTCCCTTTTTTCCCTTCCCCCAAAAAACCGATATGTACCAATTGGAAACTTTTAGATTTTTTTTTCCCCTTCCTTAATTTTGTGATACTTTGGAGTTTCAAAGGGAAATTTTTTTTCAGGGAATTAGCATCCGATTATTTTAAAAATTTTTTCCAAAAAAAAAGTCTTTTCCTTAAAAATTGTTTTTAAAAACTCATTGCTTTTTTAACAAAAGTTTTCCTATTCTCTTATCCCCTTTTTTATTTTGTTTTGTTTTTTGGAAATTTTTTTTTTTCCATTTCTCAAAATTTTTAAAGGGTTATTAAAAAACAAAAATTTTTTTTTGGGAAAAATCCCCCCAGCCAAAAAACGGTTTGGGGGTTTTTAAATTTTTCAAATTTCCCTTTTTGAAAAAGGGGGTTTCCAGAATGGAAACAAAATTTTTCCCCGCCCCCAAATTATTTAAACCCCCTTTTGGGTTTTGGTTTTACTTTAATTTTTGGGCGGATTTCCAAAATTCCAAAAATGGGAAAAAAGGACTTTTAGTGGGTGGGGCTTTTTAAAAGATAAAATTCTAGGGGTTTTAAATGTTCCTTTTCATCCTTTAAAAAAATTTTTTAGATCCCAAAAAATTTTAATTTCATTCCTCCTGAAAATTTTCTGATCAAACCCTTTTTCCTATATTGTTGTTATTAAAAATACTTCCCCCAATAAGTTTAAAATCATTTTTACGGGGTTCCCAAAAAAAAATTTTAAAATTTTTCAATTTAATAAAAGTTCCCCAAAAAAATTTGTATCCGGGGGACTTTTTTTCAACTTTTATCTGAAAAATTTCAAAAAAATCCCCCCCAAACCAAAACCCAAAAAAAAAGTTTGGGAAAAAATTTGGTACACAAACTGTTTCCTATTGTGGTCCCTTTTGATTTGGGTGGTAAAATTTTTTTTTTTAAAAAAAAAAAAAAATTTGGGGTGTTAAAAACACAAAATTTAAATTTAAATTTAAAAGGGGCCCAAAAAACAAAAACCCAAAAACCCCAAAAAATTTAATTTTTAAACTTTTATTTATCACAAAACCCAAAAACAAAAAACAATACCCTGTTTCAAGCAAATTTTAATTAAAAAAACCCCCCCTTTTAGGGGTGTTTCCAAAACAATTATTTTTTCAAATATAAAAAAAAAATCTTGGGAATTTTGCATATAAAATCCATCAAACAAGTTAAAATGAATTTAAAAATAAACCCTAAAAAATAAAAAATAATTAAAAATTAATGGCAAAAAAGGGTGAAAAAAAAACCAAATAAAAATTAAAAGGGCCAAAAGGGATTTAGGGTTTAGTGGGGGGAATTTGCCCGGGGGAAAAAGCTACTTCCATGGGAAGGGCAGTTGGGTAATGAGGAAAGGACCAGAAGCCTTTTTGAGAAGGGGCCGTTTTTCTGAGGGAAAAACCCCACCAAGGCCCGCCCTGAATTTACATGGTTGGGGGTTTGCAAGTGAAACCCGTAGGAAAAAGTATAACCCGTTTTAAAAACCCGTTTTTGGGGAATGGGCAGGGGTTTTTTTGGGGGGGGGGTCGAAAAAAAACCCCACCCACTGGGTGGTGCTTAAATTTTTTACTTCATTGCCCGGGAATTTTGGGGTACATCACTTTTGAGGGGACCAAAAGACCCCCAAGGGGTTTTTATTTTTTTGAAAAAAAACCCCCCCCTTTGGGGCAAAAGACATTTTTCAAGGATTTTTTAAGACTTTCCCCCAGAGGGGGTGTGGGGGAGCCCTTCCCCCGGAAAAAAATGCCAGGGTCCCCAAAAAAGGCCCTTTTGGGCCAAAAATTGCTGCCTGAGAAAAACCAGGGGCCAAAGGGGGTTTTAAGGAAGGAAAGTGGAGGGGGGATTCAATATGGGGGAAATAGTACGTCCGCCCTTGGCCCGGGAAATTGAGTTTTGGGGGGTTGACCTTTTGGGCCGGAGAACCCCAAATTTTTTATTTACACTCTGCGGACGATTTTTTCATGCCAAATACCGGTTTACCCCGGTGGATGGGTTTTGGGGCCCCAAACACCCCTTTTCCCCGTTTTGGAAACTACCCCCCAAAAAGGGGAGCTGCCCGGTTTTTCGTGAAGAAAAGTTCAAATGGAAAAAGGCCAAGGGAAAAATGGGTGACACTTATGACCAAAACCCCATGGGATCCCCCGGGTTTGGGGGAGCCCCAAAAATAGGGGGTGCCCGGACGGCTTTCAGGAGAAATGCCCCGGAAAGGGGTGTTTCCCGCATTTGTTTGGGCCCGGTGCGGTTTAAGCCAAAGGGAAAAGTAAAAAGGAAAGGGTGGGAGTGCCTGAGGTTTTAGGAAAAAAATAGTTTTTGGGGGGAAAAAACCCTTTCCCCGGGGGTTTGAAACCAAAATTTTAAAAAGTTATTTTTGGGGGTTGGGTTTAAAAAAAAGAACCCCAAATATAACAAAAATGTTTTTTTGGGGCAAAAATTGGGGGTAATTAAAAGCTGGAAACCCCAGGATGGCTTTGTTTTTAAAAATGGGGGAAAAAGGGAAGGGTGGTTTTTTTTAAAAAAATGTTTTTGTTTTTTCTGTGGGGTAGTAGATTTTTGGTTTGCTATTGGGGGTTTTAAGGGGCTATGGGGAGTTGCTACCCCGTCCACGGATGGGAAAGGGGTGAAAAGGGGCCCTTTTATTTTTGGAATGGAAAAAAAATTTTTGGGCCCCCGGGAGTTGGGTTTCAAATTGGAAATTTCTAGCAAAGCCAAAACAGGAAAAGGGTGAAGGGGGGAGGGAGCTAGAAAACCCCGTGAAAGGGGGGGAAGCCTTTTTAGCCCCCAAATAAGTGTGGAGCAGTGATTGGGAAAAAGAGACGTACAGTGGAGCTCTGCTCCAGGCCTTGTGAGTGGGATGTAAATAGTTGGTAAGGGGCACCGATCAAGAGGCAGAGAGAAAAGAAAAAGGGAAATTTTTCGGGACCCCCTGAGGGTACTGGGACCTTGCAAACAGTAGGCCCAAAGAGTTGTTTCCTGGATAGAGGTCTGTAGAGAGGTCCTTTGGGCTTAGGCACACTACCAGAGAGGAAAATGTAAAAAAAGGTTTGAGGAGGGGCCCCTGAGGGGACAGTTTTAGGTGGAAATTGAGAGGAGTCTTCTTGAGAAGGGGTGGATGAAAAAATTTTCCCCTGCGGCGTTTTGGGTAAAAAAAAGGACTGTAATGTTTACAAATTTGGATTTTTTTGAGTTTTCCAGTGCCCCCCCACGTCCAACACTCACCTCTCCCCGCAAAAATTTGAAAGAAAATGAAAATGGTTCCCAGGTCAACAAGGTTTTGTTTTCCACCTGTGTTACACAGCGACAATTTAAATAGGATCTTCCATACTGGAATCTATAGCTTCAGAGTATTTAGAAAAGTCAAAAATTTTACAGTTTTCTTTTTTTTTTTTGTAAACTCCTTTTTATTCAAAGATAAGATTGTTCAAAAGAACATTTTTTTTAAATTCCCAGTATGCATCACATTTGTTTGTCACAAGGTAGCAAACGTCCGTAACCAAAAGTCGTCCATTGTGTGAGGAGTTCGGACGCCCCTTATCACTTGTTCTTTGTCCAAGCAAAACTTGAGATATTGTCAGATATCTACCATGTCCACTTCTTTAAACTCGGCACAATCTGAGCTACTTGTGTCAACTTAAAAGGAAATTTGAGCAAAGGTTCTGAGCTCAGAGTTAAGAGTTTCAATAGAGCCTACGAAACTCTCACCTCGCTTGAAACAAGTATCATTAAACATTTTTTTTTCATACCCGACAAAATATTCAGGAACAAATTATAAACAATAAAGAAAGAGAAACAACAGTATCTAAGGAAACCGCCGTCTAGATACCACTCTCTGGAGCCAGGTCGAGAGTATCAAGAGTTTTGTTTATGTGCGTTAGAGAGATGTTACATCCTACCCACTGCCATCTTA
This sequence comes from Phyllomedusa bahiana, assembly GCA_025379985.1. NCBI lineage: Eukaryota > Metazoa > Chordata > Amphibia > Anura > Hylidae > Phyllomedusa > Phyllomedusa bahiana. Next base: position 21,824 of record JAODAL010035946.1, read on the forward strand.
AAAGTCAGGGTTTTGAGTATAGTCAAGGTTTGTTTTTTTATCTCCCCTCTCCCCTCCTTGCAAAGACCCCTGTGTCAAAAACCTAGTATCCTATACAATAATCCTTGGAGGGCTCCCTCGGTGTCACCCATATCCCGTGACGTTGTTGTATTATTAATTTTTAATTTCCCCAAATTACCTGCCATATCTGCTCTGAGATACCACTGTGATGCCAGGAAGGGTGTCTAATTTCTGTGTAATTTAGAAAGCGTTCAATAAACATTTTCCATTTTGCAAAGAACTTCTGTGATTGTGTATGTTTCTCACGTTCTGTTTCAAGTCTGTCTAAAAAGACATAATGTTTTACCTCGTTTGTGATCATATCTATGGTAGCAATGGAGGGTTCCAACCACCTCGTTAGGACCCCTTCTTGGTCCCCAACAAAAATAGCATGGAGAAAAGGTGGAGATTTTGTTTTGGGGGGGGCAAAATAGGGAAAAAAAATATCTTGGCAAAAAGGCAAGTAATGTTAACGGCCCCAAATTAATTTGGAAAACCTTTCCACCAACTTCTGGTTTCCCCTACATCCCCCCACATGCAGCACCAAAATTTTGATTGGTCTTGGCATTGGGGCACTGAGTTTGTGATCTGGTGGAAAGGGGTGCGGAAAAGGAAAGTTGAAAAAACCATAGATTGCTCTTTGTAAAAATCTGAAACTGCGGTGCCCTCCATTTTTCGCCCAATATGTTACGCACCTCTGCTATCCCCTTTTTAAAAAATTTTTCTCTTGGAGTTCTTCCCTTTTTAGAAAATCTAAGACCATTTTTTTTAATTGTGTGGTTTTATTTTTTTTTCCCCTGTATCGGGGGTTCTTAGTATCCGTATAACCCTGCCGGGGGGAAAAGTTTTTACCCCTGGGGTTGTCAACCCAAAGAGTCGGGAGGTATTTGAAAGCACCTTCCCCTACTTGTGCGTTCTCGATTTACGAAGCTGCAAATTTGAAGTACGTGAGAAAGTGTGCTGGGGGACCGTACCTAGACTAAGGGCCCTTGGGAAAAAGGGTAACAATTTGGGTGAGTCTGTCATAAAGTGACTGACGTTTTCGATTCCCTTCTGCCGCCTATTTGGAAAAGTGTGGGTTTACAAAAAACCCAAAGGAAAAACCCCGGGTGGCCCCTGGATGGGCAATATTTACAATAGTCCATGGCGCCCAACATTTCCTTGCCTTTTTCCCAGGCCCCCCAGTGTCCCCAAAAGACTAAAAATTAGTCCTAATTTGGGAGGGAAAGCTAAAAGCTTTGTTTTGTATGAGTGCTGAAAGAGCCCCACGGTGACCCAGGGTGCCCCCCAGAGTAGTATTGGAAAATATTCTGTTTTTTTCAGCCAATCTGGGCTGTGTCTAAGTAAGATGCCAGGTTGAAATTTCGGACATCGGGAAAAAGTTGGCCCCCCAAAAAACCCCCTGGGTAACTTCATTTTTTTTAATGTATTGGAAACTTGCCGCCCCAATATAAATCTGCCAAGCGAGTTCTATTGGGAGACACTTATGTGCAGCGCAACGGTTTGTCTGAGGGGGTTAAACGCCTAGGGAACCCCCACCATTTTTACCAAGGACACCCTGGCAAACAAGGGGAGAGGCAATTTTGGCCCCCCTTTTCAAATTTCCCATCAGTTTCTTGTTGGGGGGTTGTTTAATTTATAAAAACTCTGGTGTTGGCCAATGTGTATACCAAATTTTTTATAAAATTTTTTAGTAATAAGACTTTCATGTTGGGTGCTTAAAGGAGCGGTCAAAATTTCCCCTCTGAATTCCCAAAAGTTCAGATTAGTCTCATTACCTTTAACCCGAGCAATTTCGGAACACCCTTAATTGTTCAAAGAGTGCCCCTAGGTCCCGTTCCGGGTTGGAAAGGAAGAAGATCATATCATCCGTGAACATGACGAGTTTTATCTCCTGATTATGGAGTTTAATACCCTCAAAGACGGAATTGGATAGAAGTACCTAGCAAAGGGCCCCACTGCTATTTTAAAAAAAGGAGGGGGTGACAATGGGCATCCCTCCTGGTGCCTCTTTGGGTAAAAAGGGACGAGAGAAAAGCCTGGGGATACTTATCCTTGCTTTTGGGGTTGAGATAAAGTGTTTTCAAAAAAGTTCAAAAGGGGGGACCATGTAGGAAATTCTATCCAGGATAGGTCTAACAGCCCCGTCCACGCTGTCGAAAGCCTTCGGTGTCAACAGTCAACAGTGCGCCCCGGCGGGCCGAGGGATTTTGTCTACTTCGTTAAAGGCCGAACCCACCCTGTATGTTCTTTTTACAGCCCGACCGCCCCTGAACGAAGCCGACTTGGTGGGGCCCCAATAAGATTTGGTAATACTCGGCCAATCGACCCCGCTAAGATTTTGGGCCCGCAATTTTTAAGTCTAAATTGAAAAGAGAGATTGCCCTGTATGAGGTGGCCTTTTGGGGGATTTTCCTGGTTTGGTATGATCTGATGTGGGCAGGTTTGTAATTTTGGGAATCAAATTCCCCCGCAAATATCCGTTGTATAATTTTATAGTTTTGGGGAAAAGATCTCAGTCTTGATGGTTTTAAAAATTACCTGAGTATCCTCCGGCCCTGGGTTTTTTTGTGATTTTGGGCCCGGCAATCACACCCTCAGCTCTTGCCAGAAATGGGGGTCCCAAAATTATTCTGCCCATCTCTGCAATGTTGGGAGATGGATTCCCTTTAACCATTCTGAAGATGAGGAGTCGTTCAGGTTTTTTCTGTGTTATAGGTGTTCAAAAGAATACTCCAAAATGTAAGTTTTTTTTTCCCCCCGGCAGTACATAATCTTCCCGATGGTTCTTAGTGCTGGGATATGTGTGGCGGGGATGGCTCCCCTTGCCATTCTAGCAAAAATTTTGCCCACTTTTTTCCATGTCGGAAATAGCGCGTTTTTTGGCTTGTAAGTTTTGGGACTCCCTTCTTTCCATCGATCCATTTTGTGTTTGAATTCTTTCCATCTTCCCTTTTTTCTTTTGATGGGTAGCAAAAAAAACGTATAAGCTTCTTTATTTTTTCAGAAAGGGGGGATTTCAGGTGTCGAGTTTTTTTTCCTTAATTTTGCCACATAGGTGATCATTTTTGCTCGAATGCTGCTTTGGGCCGCTTTCCCGAATAATGCGGGTTTTCTAGAGAGGTGGATTATCTGTTGAGTATTTCCCGCCACCATCCTCTTAGTGTCATCCCGAAATCTCATCTTGTGTTAAGAAATTAGGGGGAACGCCAAATGAACTCTGTTCCCCTGGGGGGTTTTTCTCACAAGTAGACAGATGGAGCGTGATTGAAAATTTCATTCCCCTTCTTGATTTGCTCAACTCTTGACACAAAGTTCTTGGTACAAAATGTAGTCAGTCTGGGGCCCCTGTTGAGTGGGAATTTTGGGAAAAAAATGTATTTCCCTGGCCTCTGGATGGAGTATCCCCCAGGGGTCTACCAAACCGTACTCTGGTGAAATTTGGGAGAATGCGTTCAGTTCGGGGAAGGGCAGGTGTCCCGTTCTGATCTGTTCCGTCTTCCGTCTGCGACAGAAAAAAAATTTAGTCCCCCCCAATCGGAATTGGGCACCTTATCCTGGGGTTTGAAATTTTTCCCGTGAATAAAGAATTGAAATTCCCTATTTGGGCCGTAATTGCTGTATATTGAGCAATCTTCACTACCCATTTGAATTTTTTACCCTTGCCCACCCCCCCTCCTTTTCTGTGGTGGGTTTTATCCTGTGGGGGGTTTTTGTTTAACAGAAGCAGCACTCCCATTTTTTTTTGAACGATGCAGAACCCAATTACCTCCCCCACCAAGCCTCCGCTTTGTGAAAATCCCTCCTCCATCAAATGAGTCTCTGGAGAAGCGCAAAATAGCCTTTAGGCGTTTTGAGGTCGCAAAAACCCCGGGGGGTCTCTTGTGGGGGACCTCAAAAACCCCTTTGGGATTTCCTGTTATTATTGTAGGAAGTACCATGTTAATTTGGATATATTCTGACCCCTGTTTCGTCTACCGTTTCTCCTCCAGTGGGATCCCCCCATATGTATATAACTGCTAGACCGAAAAAAAAATTGTAAAAATCAACACATTTTAAAAAAAATTTAAAAAAGGGAAACCATACACTGAAATAAGATCACTACGGAGTTGGTATGGATCTTTCAAAAACCAAAATCAGTTTGCTGTGCATTTGGACTTCTCTTTTTTCCTTTGGGCACGGGGAATCAGGAAATTTACCCATTGGGGAAAAACCAAATTTCCAAATTTAGGTGCTCCAATCAGCACCACTCCCTTTTTAAGTTTGGTACCTCAAAACTGCCCTTTTTATTGATAGGGAAAAAATTTTGAAAGTGAGAGAAAAGGGGAGGAAGGGAGGGGAGGAGAAGAAAAAAAAAAAAAGGGGAGTCCCAATCCTGTTTTAATAAATTGTCTCTTCCTACTTTTGGGCCTATGCCATCGGTTATATAAAATTTTTCTCCCATTTATTTTCAAAGGGTTTGCCTAGATGTGCCTTGGGTTGCTGCCCCCCTTAGGAAAAGTGACAATGGGGAAAGTCTTTCCAAATCTTGGGGTCGGTCTGTGGAGGTGCTGTACCGTCTGAGATGTTCGCTGGGATACTCTTTTGCAGGGGTGAGACTTCCTTGAAAATTTTTTGCCTCCTTGGGGCGTAGGGAAAAATGAAATTGGGTTTCCCTTTTTTTGAAAATCTTCAAGGTAGTGGGGTAGAAAAGGAGCAAATTTTAGTTTTTGTGATACAGGTCAGACCCCAAACCGTCGAAAATGTCTTCTCTTTTTAAGACCTGCTGGAAGTTTCAAATATTAGGACCTTGAACTCTAATTTCCCGGGTTCCTCGGCGGGTTTTAAAATCTCAAGTAGTGCCTTATGTGAAATCTAAAAATTTTTTTGATTACTTGTCTAGCCTCTCTCGTAAGGCAGGGGGGATGTCAGGGGCCCGTGCTTTGAGACTTTTGATCTGGTCCCCCCCCTGTGAGCCCTTTCCCCTTTACATGTTCGGGGATTGAGTTAGTTGGTGCTCCAACCCCCAATATGTGCACCAGATCTTTTTGTGAACTTCCCCGGCAGTTAAAAACCTCAAATTACTTTTCCGCGACCATTTTTCCAGGCTTTAACCTTTCCCCGGTTTTTATTTCATGACAAAGTCTCGAGCGTATGATTGCACTCACCTCTTTTTTAGTCATTGATCCGCGATTTTGCTCATTAAAACGGGTATCCTGTTTCTCTATATCTGAACGCAACTGACGCTGTGTATGTACTGTTTCATAAGGCTTCTTGGGGTTCCTGGGTTTTTTTCCCAGATATTCTTAAATTATTGCTGAAATTAATTAAGTGAGAGCCCTTTTTAAAAAATTTTTTGAGCCCAATGTGGTCTGTTTAGGGGGGGGTTGAAGTTGCTGAGGGGAGGGGGCGTAGGTCTCTAGGGTTTTCTAGCTCTTCCTGTAGGGGGGTTTTTTTTTCAGATTTTTTACAGATTTCTTGTCTAATTAGGTTGTCCGTTTCCCCCCCTTTTTTGTACGCAACGGTCCCTAAAAAAAAAAAATGCGGAAAAAAGTTGGGAAATTTGCGCTTGCTTTTTTATGGGGGAGAACCTGTTTATTTTTCAATTGGGTAGAACGAGACTTGCCGGGGTTAAAAAGCGTAGGCAGTTAGCATATAAAGGACAAAAAGGGTATTCCCTTTAAATCGCAGGAAAAGGTGGCACTGTTTTTTCACTGGGTGTCTTCAATTGTTCAGCCCTGAAGTAGATCACCCTTTAAAATATGTGTCAGGTTTATGCCGGGTAACTGCCTTGGGTCCGGCCCCCGTCCGGCCTCCATGCTTGCTGGGGTCCCTGTGCAGGGGTCCCCGCGCTGTGTTCTGCTAGTATCGCGTCCGTCCCGTCCCGTTTGTTGTTCCTGGGGCCCCGTTGTGACTTTTCCTCCTAAGGCTTGCGCGCGGGAGCTTCCTGCCCCCTTTATAGTTTCCCTTTTTTTGTGACCTTTCTTCACCCCTGACTCTGGCTTAAGGGAAATTCTTGTCTCTACTCTGGGTAGTTCATTGCAGTTGGGGTTTCAGTTCTTGCTGTCTTCCTCTTGACCCCTGCCAGATCTTGGCTGCTTTGGGGGATTTTAACTCCGGGAGTTGTGGTCCATTTGCTGTTTCCCATCTGGCCCCTGGCCATCTGCTGTTGTTCCGTTGTCTGCTGTTTCTCGTGTTCCTGTCCCTGGATGTGCTCTCCTGTTCCGAGTATCCTCCCCGTGTTCTGGTTGTACCCCCTGTGTTCCCGCCCAGTTCCCTCCCTATCCTTGGTTCTGTGTAGTTGATCCCCCTTTTCCCTGCGGGTTTTCCCTGAGTGCTTTTTACCCTCCCCCTGCTTATTTCTCCTACTTTTTCCTGTGTACCGTCCTGCCCCTCGGCGTCCCGCAGGTAGCCACGCCGGGGGGGGGGGGGGTGTGACTGGGGGTCCCACAGCCAAACCATCCCGCTTTGCGGCGGGCTCTGGTGAAGCCCAAAGGGGCCCCTTGACTCCACCCCTGGCGTGGCCCCAGTACCCCTCGCCTGGGTGATCACAGAGGATCCCACCCGGATGTCTGCGGTCGGCTTTAGTCCAACGGGCCGCACGTTACGTATGAATGCCATGATCCCCGGGGGTGCCCCTCCCCTCTTCTGAGTGTCGCCCCGGGGGGTGGCCTAGCTCAGGCCCAAGCCCGGCTTACGTTTGGCCTATTCCTGGCCCACCCCAGAGTTCGTTTGGCCTAGCTCGGGTCCAGCCCAGAGCTTACTTTGGTAGCTCTGGCCCAAAACCCGAGCTTACGTTTGGGGCCTAGCCAGGGTCCACCCCAGGCTTACGTTTGGCCTACTAAATTGGGCCACCCAGAGTTCTTTTGGCTGCTCATGGTTCCCCCTGACCCTTCGGTCCCCTGGCTTATGGTCCCCCCCGAGCCTTCTGGTCCCCGGGGTTTTACGGTCCCCCCCTGAGCCTTCTGAGCCCCGTGGTTTACGGTCCCCCCCTGACCCTTCTGAGTCCCCGTGGCCCCTTAGGTCCCCCCCCTGATTTTGAGCCCCCGTGGTTAAACGGTTCCCCCCTGAGCCTTTTGAGTCCCCGGGGGCTTACGGCCCGCCCGAGCCTTCTGAGCCCCCGTGGCTTACGGTCCCGCCCTGGCCTTTGTCCCCGTGGCTTAAAGGGGTCCCCCCCGGCCCTTTGGCCCCCCGTGGCTTACGGTCCCGCCTGAGCCTTTGAGCCCCGTGGCTTACGGCCCGCCCTGAGCTTCTGAGTCCCCTGGGGGCTTACTGCCCGCCCGGGGTTCCCCTCCCTTTTGCCAGTGCCCCGCTTGTTCCTCCCATGCCCTCCGTTTTGGTTTTCCCTTACTGCATTATACGCCTGTACTTGGTTTTGGGGTTGCCCCCGTAAAGTTGGGGTCCTGGGCCCTTAGTGGAATCCCTTTTTCTGTGATTTGGGGGGGAGGGGGGGGGTTTGAGGGGGGGTTACGTCCGGTTCATGCCGGGGTAACTGCCTTGGCCCGTGGGCCGTCCGTGCCTCCCAGTCTCTGCTGGGGTCCCTTGCAGGGGTCCCAGCACCCTGTTTTGCTAGTCTGCCTGTCCGTCCTGTCCAGTTTTGTTGCTTCTGGGCCTGTCTGTGCACTGTGCCTCCTAAGGGTCCCGGCGGGGCTTCCTCCATTTTATATTTTGTTCTGTGCACCTTCCTTTTCCCCCCCACTGACCTTGCAAAGGGAAAGTTTTGTTCTACTCTGGGTCAGTTCTTTGCGTTGGTTGCAGTTCTTGCGTTTCAATTTGGCTCCGCCAGCATTTGGTCCCCCTTTGGGGGGATTTTAACTCCTGGTTGGGGACCAGTTGTGTTTTCCCCATCTAAACTCCTGGCCATCGTCTTTTTGCTCCGTTGTCTGCTGTATTCTGCTGTTTCCTTCCCTGGAGTGCTTCCTGTTCCCAAATGTTCCTGCCGTTTTCCTGGTCTGTCCTCCTGTTTTCCCCGTCCATTTTTCCTGCGTATCTGTGGTGTCATGTGTCGTTGATCCCTCCTGTATCCTGTGTGTTCCTTTGATGCGTTCTATCCCTGCTTATGTTCTCCTAGTTCCTGTGTACCTGTCCTGAAACCTGGCTGCCCGCAGGTACCCACCCAGGGGTAGTGACCGGGGGCCCCACAGCCAAAATCCACCCCGCTTTGCGGCGGGCTCTGGTGAAAGACCAGGGCCCCTTAGCCCCCACTCCTGGCGTGGCCCTTCCACCCCACCTCGCCTGCGGTGACCCACAGAGGACCCCCCGGATGTTTGCGGTGGCTAGTCCCATGGGCCCCCGCACGTTAAATATGGGTATCTACATTAGAGGCAATTCGGGTAAGTATTGTTATCGGGTGTCCCGGGAAAAGGGAAATGCGTTTATTGACTTATGGCAGTAGTATGTGTCTGAGGTAAGTGCCCTTAATATTGGCCTGTGCGTACGTTATTGGCTGTGCAGCCATAAAAGCGGTAATATGTGTTGTGTTGGCAATCGTGCCGCTATATTTTTCCCCCCTTTTTCACCGGGGGATAGTGTTTTGTTTTCTCAGGTTTTGTTTACGTTTGCAGGTTTAAATTTGCTTTCGGTAGTCTGAGGGGTTTCTTTTTTGGGGGCGAAAAAATGTTAGCGGATATGGGGTAAAAAGGCCCCCCCCCCGTGGGGGCAGCGCCCCGAGCCTTATTAGATTTTACTGCGGGCCGTTTGGGAGCCCCCTGCCCCTCGTTTTTCCCCCCGGGAATCACAGCCAGCACCTACCGCAGGAAAATTCCCGGTGCCGCCGCAATCTCTTGCCCGGGCTGTTTATGCTGTCGCTGGGTAGCGCGGCCCATCCCGCGATCTTTCAGACTCGCGTCCTTACCACGTGCCTCTGCAGTCTTTTTTTTCCTCCGGCTGCAAGTGTGTCAGCTCCCGGGGGTTTCGGATTGGGACGATGCGCAGCTGGGGCTGCATTCTTGTCGGGTGCATTGACCGTTTACAGGAGCGGGTGACCAGGAGCTCTCTCACCCCGCTCACGTCTCCATGGCGCCGGAACCGGAAGTCAAGTTTTACAGTTTTCATGGACAGAGGCCAATGCCACAGGTTGGAGCAATAACTTGCATGCATGTGTCAGAGCTGGGGGAATCCTGTAGAAGTGGGTGATTAGTAGAGCAATCAGTCTCAGGATTAGGGAGATCTCCCAAAATGACTAAAAGACATGTAAATGGGAGGATCAGGCGGGCATCCTCCTCTTGCAGAAAAGACAAGGCTGCTAAATTTTTTGGGAAAAAAAGGTGGCAGTTTGATTTGGTTATGAGAACTGTTGTTTACATCGGAAAACTTGTAATGTTTTTTTCCTTGGGGCTCTTTTCCCAGACATGGCATCCACTTAAAAGGGTTTGGCCCCCACAAATGCTGATAAAAGGGTTAATAAAGGGTTAGATATTTGTCCAAAAAATGCAGAGACAAAAGAGACAGCACCAACACTAGGAGTAGCAAAGGGAGTCTTTTTCCTTTAAGAAACAGGTCAGTCAGGAGTGTCTTAATTTTACCTCCCTAGCTTTGGCTAGAAGGCTTTTCTGAGTTGAAAGGATGGATAGGGCAGTTTAAGGGGTTGTCCCATCACATATCAATGAGATAGGTGTGGGTCCCACCTCTGTGAGTAACATGATTAAGTTGCATCTACTATCACCAAAAAGTGGCTAATAACATGCAAAACACACCTATAGATTGTGACAAACAAGTGTGGACGTCACCCCTACCACTTAGCACTTTGTCTGATGCACAAATCCACCAGAGAAGCTAGAAATATTACATTACTTACAAAAAGATAGGGATATTTGATTTTTTCAATGCACTAAATGAGACCATGTCTTAACTATAGAATGCACATGCCCAGCTGTTCAATGGTTCGGTACTTTTTGCACAATTTGCTGATCTCTAATGAGGAGCTTAATGGCAAAATTCACAACAGGTGTTTGATCGCCCAATATATTTAGGGGATCAATTTGAATTGAGATTTAAACAGTCCTTCTCATTATGCTATTCACATTTTGACATCATGAAACCAAGACAACACCTTACAATTGATCAACAGTAGCTCGCCATTGTGAGGCTTCAAGCAGGATGCTCTCAGACAGAAGTGTCCACTGAGCAGTGTCATCAGCAGGATGTAACACAGATGCAGAGAGACTGGAAGTGTCACATAAAGGCAAAGAAATGGACATCCTTTGGCTCTATCACACACTGATGACCGCTTCATTGTAAACTATGCCCTGCAGAACCGGATGATGAATGCCACACAACTGCAGGCAAATTTGAGGAAGGTGAGAGGCAACCAAGTCTCACTTCAGACCATTCATAACTGTTTACATCAGTGTTGTCTATGTGCTAGACGACCGGCAAAGGCCTGACCTCCCCACCCGCCACAGGCATCATCCTCTTGCATGGGCCAAGGACCATCTACACTGGATACGGGACCTATTGTCCTTAGTACTGTTCAGCGATGAAATTCACTCTGAGCAGAAATGATGGCCGCCAACAATACTGGAGACGTCAAAGAGAGCATTATGCATCAACCACTGACGAGCCTTTGGTTGTGGTGTTACAGTTTGATCTGCCCTACACTTTGTGAATGGTACAATAAGAAGCCTCTACTTTTTTAATAACATCATTAATTCAGTCATTTTTGCCTCTGCATGAACAAAACAGGGCTAAATTTCATCTTCATGGATGACAATGCTCCAGCTATCGGAGGTGCATCATTAGGGAACGGCCTGTTGGAGACTGGGGTACCTCAAATGAGGGCCTGCACTTTCTCCAGACCTGAACCCCCTATAAAACCTGTAGGATCAGCTGAATCACCATGAAGAAGCTCATAAATCTGTAACCCCAGAACCTCAATGACCTGAGGGACACCTTTCAAGAAGAGTGGGATGCCATGCCTCAGCAGTCAAAACAACGACTATTGAACAGCATGAGACATGTTGTCAAGCTGTAAATTTGAAGCTTGAGGCCCTCATGACACACACTTATTGCGACTTGACATTTTTTGAAGTGTATACCTCCCCTGTTGTTGGCTTTTTGTTTTCTTAACATTATTTAAGGATGAGAATATCAACATGCAGTTATGACTTAAATAGCCTACTTTCAGGATAAAATATCCCTGTTGCGCAAAATTTTTAAGTTTTCTCTAAATTTTACCTGAAAGCCAAATATCCCTAACTTTTTTGTGAGTAGTGTATAAAGAAATTCACATCTAGCCAGATAATCTTTAAAATGGACTGCAAGTGTCACGTTCGTGTCATCTGGCTCATGGTCGTCGGCGAGAGGGCCGCTGCGACCATAACAGTGCGGCCTTAACGTTTTTTCTTGTGTGAAACACAGTCTTCCTTCTGGACTCTAATTGAATCCATGGCCACCCCGTGCCAGAACTTTCCAGCACTCCTGGGTTAATCTCACTCTCAGTGATTGTACAGATTCTGCTTCCTATCACCTCGGCTCGCTTCCTCCACCCTTCCTACCGCTATTATATGGCCACACTTCCTTCTATGTTTGCCTAGCTATAAGTTTTTTCCCTGTAGTTCGCCGTAATTGCTCTTGTTCCTATCTCTCCTGACCTTCTGCTGGACTCCTGTTTCCCCCTCTTCTCACGTCTCTATACCACGTTTGCCCATACTGTTGCCGACTTTGACTGCCCCCGTTTACCCTCTTGTCTCACTCACACTCTCACGCCTCAGTACCCTTCGTTGCCCGAACGTTTTGCAGACTTTGACCGCCTGACTACTCTTTTGTTTGTTGTCCGCTGTTTTGTCCTGTCTGTGTCACACTTATAAACAGTGCAGCTATCTGTCCTTTCTGTTGGGCCGTCCTGTTAAAGGAGTCGGGTTCCCCAAAAGGCAGGACAGGGGCTGGGATCAGAGTCGGGCCCCCCTTTCTGTGTTGTGTCCCTGACCCTCCCGGACATTATAGCAGGAAGGCCCCTACTCGAAAACCTTCTCACCTGCGGTTCAGTATGAGTACCATCTGTCGGTCTTCACCGTCCTGGATGAGTTAACCATGCAATTCAGGCATGGCGGGCCTTAAAGTCCCTATTCACTCCGACTGGATGTCCATGTCTACGACGCCGTCCTATCCACCGTCCCGTGTTAGTAATCCGTAGCCCTCCACCCGTTTTGTGGGTCAAGGTGTACAGCATAAACCATACCTCGACCTTCGCTGACTGTTTTCGGGAAACCCGATAAGTTCGGACCTTCCAGGGAATCTGTCGACCTATTTTTTCGGGGTTCAACCATTTTTCTCAGCAGGCTGAAAAAGTTGCTATGGCGGTGTCCCTCCCTCCAGGTACCACCTCAGGAATTGGCATTGAGCATGCCTCCTGAGGCCCCTGATTGGAGACGGTGGACAAAATTTTTCTTACATTGGGCCATATTTATGATGCATGACCCTAACCGGAAGCAGCGATGGCGGAAACACATCTCTTATCCATCCAGCATCATCGAACTGCTGAGTAGACAGCTTCTGAATTCCGCCAATGGAGCTCGCAATTGTGGTGGCCTGATCCACCTCTAAAACCCTCTTCATACAGGCTGTCTGAAGCCTCGTGAAGGATGCGATGGTCAGGTCTCATCCTACTCCCAAAGACCTTAGGGAATTTTATGACCTTGAGCTGTGATCTACGACAGAAGGTTGAGAGGAAAACGCAAGGAAAAGATGGGGGGTTTTTTCTGAAAGTTTAGAATCGAAGTCCCCAGTTAAATTCTTCTCCACTATGTCTGCTAAAACTCCACTTCCACTCTTTTTCCACCATCTCCTCTGCGGGCTCGGAGGGGAACCCATGGTGTTGGGCCACCGCGTCGGCGGCTATCAGAGGAAACATCGTGCGGACAATGCCTTGTTGTTTTCTACTTGGGATTCCGGCCATGTTCCCTGAGGAGCTGCCCACCCTGCCTTAATCACCACTGTGGGAGATCGGCAAACGCCTGAAGGACAGCAAGAAAGGATAACTCAGATCGTACAGGTACCACCTTAATTGGGATAACAAGATTTCCTGCCTAACCATAATTTCCGGGGCAAGAGTTTTGTGTGTCACCTATGAATCGATACAGAGCAAGCTGTTAGATTCATTAGTATGACTGTGCCCAAGCTCTAGGGGGTAAGGCTAGATCCCGTAATGTACTCCCATTTCGGTTTCAGGGCTGAATCTACCCTCTTAGTGAGGTGGAAACTAGAAAACCGCACCCACTGAAATTAGCGTTGAATGTTTGGTGCCTGCATTCCGAACAATTGGTTTTTTTTTGTAATGGAAGACTTACTACTGATCTAATTATTTATGCTTTACCCTGGGTTACGCTTCATAATGCCTTGCTTAGACAGAGGAGGACTGCCGAGTTGGTTTAAATGGGGATCATGTGGTCCTCCCATTTGAAGACTCGGACAGTCCTTGGTGTGTTCTAGAAATGATGAATATACTATGCGTTTTTCGTCTCTGATGTTGAAGATGTCCTATGATGAGTCCGTGCGGACACCCTCCCAGCCCGCATCGGCCATATGAATTGCGCTAAGACCTGGATTCCGTGGCCAAGGCTGCCGAAGGGTCCGTATTTTCAACTTATCTAACCCCTAACGGGAAGCTATGCGTCAATATATCAAGGAAAGCCGGAAAAAGGGCACAGACGACCATCCCACCTCGCCGTGGTGCTGGTTTTTTCTTTGTCAAAAAAAGTAAGGAGCCTCCGCCACTGTATGACTACAGGAGCTCAATAAGATCCTATAAAGACCAGCACCACGTTCCCCTGATCCCCGATCTTTTTTAGCCAGTGGTCGGTGCCCGAATGGTTTTCCAAAAATGATCTTCCGTGCGGGCAGACAACCTAATCCGGATCATGAAGGGGACGAATGGAAAGACGGCCTTTAATACACCAGAGGGTCACTTCGACGAATACCTAGGCATGCCGTTTTGGGTCTTTTAGATCCCCAGCCGTCTTCCAACGATTTTGTTAATACATCTTAGAGACCTTCTGGTCATTTTTGTTATTTGTGTACTTAGATGGACATCCTCATCTTTTCCCCGATTATGATACTCATCGGAATCATGTAAGGGAGGTCCTCTCCAGTTAGTCAGAATCAATTATGCGCCAAACTGTGCTAAATGTCTGTTCGGAGTCCAGGAGATAGGGTTTCTTGGGGTACATACTTAGTCCCAAGTGCAATAGGTATGGACCCACAAAGGTTTCATCAGCCATCACACCAGTGGGTGAACCTACAACCCTAAAGGAGATCCAACGGTTTTTTTAGGGTTTTTGCTAATTACTATCGAAATTTATCAAGAATTTACTCCTTGATTGTTAAACCCCTCACTGGACCTTACTAATAAAGGGCAGACCCCACCTCCTGGACAACCTGAGCCGAACACATCTCGACCTTGAAAATATGTTTCACTTCTTGGGCTTCTGCACCTGTCTTGGACCACCCAGATCCTGAACACCTTTAGTCGTAGAGGTGGACGATTCTGAAAACAGGTGGAGCCACCTGTCCCAGGAACTGAACTTATACTAATCTCGGCCCATTTGCCTTCTTCTCCAGAAAGTACTCCTCCACCGTCGAGGTCAACTACGATATTGGTAACCGGAACTGCTAGCCATAAAAAAGGGCTTTTTAAGAGTGGAGGCAACCTTCTGAGGGGCCAGACACTGGTGACGTGTCTTAAAGACCAATTAAAATCTATTTGTATCTTGTAATGCCTAAACTGTTGAACCCCCCCAATGCCCCGATGGGCTCTGTTTTTTTTACTAGTTTTTCATTTTGTGGTGACCTATCGTTCCAGGGGCAAAAAAATTTTTAAGGCTGTCAGCCTTTCCCGAAGCATTAAGGGTATAAGTGACTTCTCGGCGGAGGAACCCGAAAAATTATCCTCGCTGCCGGAGTGGTTGTTGCTGACCTTACCACATACCACATAGTCTCCACGATGCGAACTCTCATGGCTTGGCCCCTCCCATTATCCCCCCCCCTCCCCCCCCCCCCAAAACTCTTTTGTTCCATGTCACTCCGTTTCAAAATCTTGGAGGAGTGTCCATTCCTCAGCTCTGTCTGGGCATCCCTGGCATCGGCGGACACCGGATTACCTCCTGTCTCGTACCTATTGGTGGCCCTCGTGCAGCGTGATTTAGGAAATTTGTATACTGCTTGGTGAGACTTGTGCCAGGGCTAAGGGTCACCCCGGCAACTACCTAAGGATTGATTGCACAACCCACTGGTGGCGTTGCCCAATGACCCTGGTCCCACATATCTAATGATTTTTTACCGACCTTCTTTCCACTTTCTAAGGTTAAGTATCGTTAATTTGGGTTGTGTGGGACCGATTCTCTAAAATGTTGTCATCTTTCTTTCACTGAAAGAAATTACCTATCAGCCAAAACCCTCGCCGATTTATTTGTTCGACATTTACTGTGACTACATGGTATTCCTTTCCATATTGTGTCTTATAGAGGGTATAGTTTTGTGTCAAGGTACATGTAGTGTGTTTAGTGTAAATTTAGGCATCTCTTTGTCCTCTCCCACTATGCCTTCCACCCCTAGTACTAATGGGGCAGACTGAAAGACTTAAAATCAGTCACTAGACAACAAAAACTTAGATGTTATGTTTCTGAGTGTTCAGGAGAATGGAGTGAGTTTTTTGCCTATGGCCAAGGTTTGCTCTTAACAATCACAGAATTCCTCAACCCGAATTTCTTCTCCCGATTTACTTGTAATTACGGCTTTTCACCCCAGGTTACGCTGTACTACTGCCGCAACAGGTTGCGAATCTAAGTTCCTTTCCATAAAAACCCGCCATCATCACTGTGCACAGTCTGGGCTAGGAGTACGCGAGACTCTAGAAAAAATCCCAACAACCACAAATTAAATATCTAAATAGAAAAACGTCGACCGCGACCTGAATATGGCTGTCGGTGACAGAGGTGTGGCTCTCGACAAAAAATCTCCGCCATTCGGTCCCGTCTACAAAGTTTCGCGCCACGTTTATTGGTCCCCTTTGTTTATCTCTGAAATTGTTAGCCCCGGTATCTTTTAGATTTACGCCTTCCGAATTCCCTCCGCGAATCAATACCTGTGTTCACAAATCTTTAACATAAAAAGGTACATTCCTCTGTGATCGGATAGTCACCACTCCTCGGCCCGTGGTTAAACAAGGTGATTAGAATATGAAAGTGAGCGGTAGAATTGACTCCCCCAGAGTCCAGAACGTCTCCAATACCTATTTCCCTGAAAGGGTAAAGGACTCAGAGGAGCGGGTAATGGTTGACAGCTAGGGACTTGCTACGCTCCCAGATTGTTGAAAAGTTCCACTAAGCAGATCACCCTCCCAAACCAGGGGGACCTAAGGCAGGGGGGTACTGTCTCGTTCGAGTCATCTGGCTCTGGTCCTCCGGCGAAGGCCGCTGCGACCATCAACTGCGGCCTTTCTTACTTTTTCTTAGTGGGAACACTGACTTCCATCTGGTAACACTAATTGAATCCTGGCCAACCGCCCGTCGGCCAGGAACTTTCCAGCACTCTCTGGGTTAATCTCACTCTCACTGATTGACAGATTCGCATTTCCTATCACCTCGCCTCTCTATCCCCCCTTCCCTATTTATAGCCACACTGCCCTTCTATCTTTGCCTGCTATAGTTTTTTTCCCTGTTAGTTCGCCGTATTTGCTTCCTTTCTATGCTCTCCTGACCTTTGGCTTGGACCCTGGTTTCCCCCCCTGGTCCCCTCAACGTCTCTATACCACGTTTGCCGCATACTGTTGCCGACTTTGGACTGCCCCGGTTACCCTCTTGTCTCACGCCACTTACCTCGTTTGCCCGAACTGTGCTGACATTGGACCGACCAGAGCTACTCTTTTGATTGTTGTCTGTTTGTCCTTCTGTGTCACACTTAAAACGTGCAGCTATCAGTCTACTGGTTTGGGCCGCCTGTTAAGGAGTCGGTTTCCCCAAAAGCAGGGATCGGGCTGGGATCAGATCAGGGGCCCACTTGTCTTGGTGATCCTGACCATCCCTGACACAAGTCCCTCAAAAGGTTACCCGCGGGGCCTTTCTTTCCCAAAAGTTAGAAAGTTGATATCATATTGACCAACAGTGGATGCTTTTTGTTTCAGGCAAAAAAAAGCAAAGGATCAACAAAGGGGGACTCAAAAAATCTTCCGAAGGTCACGACCAAGCAGACCATAGAAACATCACATTCCCAAAAAGGGGTGGACCCCCGGGCTTGAGTTCCCAAAAGGCGGGAAAAGTACAGGCACACAATTAAAGGAAGCTACAGGGTTCAAGCTCCTACATTTTTCTTTACGACATATTGCTTTAATGGGGAAATGGGGCTAATTTTCAAAGCTGAAGCGATTGGAACAGATGTCAGGAGGACACATGAAGGATACTAACATATTTCTTATTTTTAGCAGGTCTTCACATGATGTACACAAGATTATCTACCTGTCACAATCTTTGTTATTGCATAGTTTTTACTAGGTGTTTTCAGGTCCACCCAAAAGCTTCTGCTAAGAGATTTTCAGATTCCGTGTTAAACAGTATTACGACAGTGAGTTTGGTGCTCCACGAATTCCTTTGCCCCGGAAAACTTAAATTCCCATCTAAAAAGCTCTATTTTTCCATATAATCCCTTAAAAAAAACCCCCTATGCCCTGCAATATACACTTTCCCCAAATAATTTTTAAAAAACAGACTTTGATAGATCCCCTTTTTTATTAACAGATCACGATTTGCACCTCAGTTCATCCTATTTATTAAAAACACGGGCTCTAATTTCACCTTCAAAATTTTCTCAACCCAAAGGGTTTTTCAACTTTTTCCCTTCTGCTTTAAAAATAAATCCCAATGTTGATTAAATTCTCTTTTTCTACAAATCAGTTCTAGATCAAATTTATGCAGAAATGTTAACAATTCTGGAGGAATCACAAACATTCAAGCATCGCTGCAGAGCATGGTATCATGTTAAAATACTATAGCTTTTAGATGATACCCAGATCATGGCTCAGGAGGATGGGAGGACTTGTTTGAAGTCAAGAAGAAAAAAGTTTTGAGTATGGAATAAGTTTGAGGGATCATTCAGAGCGGTTAATAGCGAAAAGACAACAAGAAGAAGGAACACAGTCTGTCTCTGTGATCTCTCATCCTATGCAGTCTTTCAGCGTTATAAGTGTCAAACTTCCATCTGTATTACATTTAGGTTTGGTCTCTGCCATTTAGAATATATTTGAGTGAATATATGCCTGAAAAAAGGCTAAACTTTTAGCTTCTGTACTATTCAGATTCCCCTTAGATGTGTGCTGTGTCCACCCATCACATTTTTTTTTGTTATTTTAAATGGTGGTCTCGTAATGTTTTCAAAGTTCACAAAGAGTTAGATGACTGAAGCCACTTTTATTTCTAGTCACTCAGACCATGTATGCATTAGAAAACTGGAACTGTAGTCCAGAGTTTAAGAATATGAGTAGCAGCTCAATAATAATGTGTCACAGATCACACCGCGGTCCCCTGTCATGGACCGCCAGCGTGTCGTGCCTTCCTTGTCTGGCCTGTTTCCCTGCTTGCTGAGAGTGGCTCCTTGTACTTACCCACTAGCATTAGCTCCTGCCTCCTGGGGTCCTGTGGGCGCACAGTGCCTCCTTGGGCGTGCGCACAGTAGCTTCCTGTCTTTTATTGGTTTCCTGTCTTGTGCGTCTTCCTCTTCACTTATGACCCCTGGCTATAAGAGGAAGTTCCTGCCTTTGCTTTGGGTCAGTCCATTGTTTGTTGCATTGCTGTTTGTTGCAGTCTCTTGCTGAGTCCATCTCTGAGCTTCTGCCAAGTTTTTCTCTGACTTAACCCCTGAGATGCTGGTCCAGTTCCTGTAGTCTTCAAAGCTCCTGACCATATGTCTGTCGTCTCCTGCTGTCCTGTTTCTGCTGTATCTTTCCGTGGTCCTTGTCCTGTATCTGCTGTCATGTTCCTGATGTATCCTGCCGTGATCCCCATTCTGTACCTGCTGTATCCTGCTGTGTTACCTGTTCTGTTCCTGCCGCGGCCTGATTTGGTGTACGTCATATCCAGCTACCTATGTTCCTTTCTCCACCGCCTGTGTTCCTGTCCTCACCTCGGCTGTCACCGCAGGTAGCCACGTCAGGGGTAGCGACCTGGGGGTCCCTGCAGCCAAGTCCGTCCCGCTTTGCGTCAGGCTCCTGTGAAGACCAGGGGCCCCTTAGACTGCGCTCCCTGGCGTGTTTCTCCATATACCATCTCGCCTGCAGTGACCACAGTGGATCCACACCCTGATGTCAGCGGTCGGCGCTTCAACGTATGCTGTTGTCGCCGCACCCGTTACATAATGAACCACTGCCTGGGTCTTGAGCATGGTAGACTGCAGACAGGGGTGTAACTAGAGAAACCTTGGCCCCATAGCAAACTTTTATATGGGGCCCCCTCACCAATGGCCCTCCACTGCTGCTCCCCTCCCACGACAACGAATGTGTACCGGGACCTCTTATTACGTCATGCAGTTACTAGATAATACAAGGAGCAAATACCTCACCATAGATATCACCATCTTAGTGCTACTAAACAAATCCCACTATACCAAGACCAAAATTACCAACATTCCCAATACTACAAAAGGACCTGATCATACTGCCAGAACATGACCACAAATTACCACCACATAGTGACTGAATAATACCCCTACTCTATTACTGAATAAAGATCAGTATACAAAGACCAATATTACTGCCTTACAATAGTGTTGAGCGATTATTATCGACTAGAGATGGGCGAATCGATTCTAACGAAGTGGAATTCGTTTAGAATTTCAGGAAAACTTCGGTTCGGAACGAAGTCGAACTTTGGGGTACTTCGGTGAACGAAGTGTGCTTTTGATTGAAAAATGGCTGCGAGCACATGGCGCTACATGGGGCAAAGCACTCTGGAGGAAGAAGGGCATAGCCTGCATGACATGTGCAGAGGTGAAGCCAATCAGAGACCGGCGGATTCTGTGACGTCAACCGCACTATATAGTCCGGGCGCGACGCCGGGAGCTCACACTCCTCTCACTGTGCTCATCAGGGTAGGTGTTGCCGCGGCTGATAGCTCTTACTGAAGAATTGATTTTTATATAGCGATTTCTGTGGGGTGTCTCAGCTTGTCTCAGAGATTGTTCTCTTAATGTTCTATTTCTAATTTTTTGGGGTATTGGATCTGAAATCCAGTGTGCGTCCACTGCAGTTGCATATACATTCAATATCCAAGTGGGATCTAAGCCAGTTCCTGTTGTATTCATTCAAAGAAACAGCGTTTTTACAATACAAATACCACTTCATTTTTGGCTGCTCAATTCTATTGCGCAATTTACATCCAGGGGTTAATTAAGCGTTGTTTTGCTGGTGTGCTGACCCCAAGAAACCGTCTTTTTCACGCCAAAATATATACATTTTTCCTGTAACCTAATTCCAAGCAAAAGGTTAATTAAAAAAACTTTTTT